>SRLM01000174.1:497960-552489 GCA_015708895.1 Populus ilicifolia
TGTCAAACACATCAGATTTATTTTTTAGAAAGTAGACCCATACCTTTCTGCCAAAGTCATCAATAAAAGTGACATAGTACCGAGAACCGCCAAGAGATGCTACTAGAGCTGGTCCCCATAAATCTGTGTGCACCAGTTCTAGTTTTCTTGGTCTTAAGGTCCTGCCAACCTTTAAGAAACTGAGCTTCTTCTGTTTTCCGAGAACATAGCTTTCACAAATGTCTAGATCAATATTTTTTAACTCTGGCAGCTTTCCCTTTGACTGAAGTATCTTCATTCCCTTTTGACTCATATGGCCGAGTCTATAATGCCATAGCTGCGCTTGATTTTCTGCTTCAGTAGAGACAATTATATCTGCTGATCTTGTGGTCATATACAGAGTGCCAGTTTTCTTTCTACGAGCCAAAAGCATTGCTCCCTTTGATACCTTCCACATTCCTCCAGAGAAAAGGATTGAATGGCCACTATCATCAAGTTGTCCGACCGAGATCAACTTCTTCTTTAGTTCAGGAACATGCCTCACATTTTGCAAGTTCCATATAGATCCATTCATTGTCTTGATTTGCACATCTCCTATACCCACAATATCCAATGGTTGTCCATCGGCCAGATAGACTACCCCATAATTTCCAGCAGTATAATTTTGCATCATTTCATGGTGTGGAGTACAGTGAAATGAAGCTCCAGAATCAAGAACCCAATCATCAATAGGACTATGTACTGCAAGGATCAAAGCATCCTGTACCTCGTCTGTAGCGGCATTTGCAGAGTCAGCTTCAGGTTTCTTTGGTTTTGTGCAACTCCTCATGAAATGGCCAGGTTTGCCACAATTCCAACATTCAACCTGCTTCCTAGGTCCAAACTTGCTTTTGCTTCTGTACTTGGATTTTGATCTGCCTCTGAATAAGCCTCTGTCTTGTATCCTTCCTCGAGTGTTGATGTTGAAAGCTGAACCTGAACTTGAGCTTTCACCCGAGTCTTTTCTTCGTACTTCTTCAGCTAAGATCAGGTCTCGAATGTCATCATATTTTAATTTGGATTTTCCGGCTGAGTTGCTTACGACTGTTCTCATACCTTCCCAACTGCTTGAAAGTGAAGCTAGCAAAATAAGTGCTCGGATCTCATCATCAAACTCAATTTCAACAGATGACAATTGATTTGTGATGGTATTGAAATTATTAAGATGCTGTGTAACAGAGGTGCTTTCCGTCATCTTCAGGTTGAACAGCTTCTTCATCAAGTGCACTTTGTTATTTACTGATGGCTTCTCATACATCCCAGACAAGGCTTCCATCAATCTTACTGTGGATTTCTCGTTTGTAACATTATGAGCAACTCTTCTTGATAATGATAGCCGGATAATGCCCAAGACTTGTCTATCAAGAATTTGCCAATCTTCTTCTGACATGTTTTCTAGCTTGCTCCCCAACAGAGGAAGATGAAGTTTCTTCCTATATAGATAATCTTCAATTTGCATTTTCCAATATCCAAAATCAGTTCCATCACATTTTTCAATACCTGTAGCCTTTATTTCATCAGCCATTTTTACTCCTTCTTGGATTTGAATCTCAAAAATCTGACCTTACAGATGTGTCCGGAATGACCAAAAATGCTGGAAACGACACTGAGATCACCCAAATCGGACTTCGGATGGCTCCGATTTAAGCAATCAAAGTTTGAGATAATTGGACGCTGTAGATGAAGCCACGTGGCAGGCGGAATAGTCGCTGCGCCACACCGGATCAAAACCCAGTTATGATGACATGACAAGCTGACGTGTCAGACACGTAGGCAATGTGGGGTCCACCAAATCTGACGTGGCAGACCCGCGAAGATTTTCTTCTGACGTGGCAGTGGTGATGTGGCAGATGACGTGTCAGTGATGGCGTGGCAGTTGACCGTGTCAAACGGTTGATGTGGCGGGTGACGTGGCTGCTAACTGTGTCGATCTGCTGACGTGGCTGATGGTGTGGCGAAGTCGAGTTGCAGGAAACGGTGAGGAAGAGGCGTGACGCGCGTACGGCGTATCTGTGCGCGTGGACAGTATTGGTGCGGGCGCGTGCGGGCATGCAAGACGTCGGATTTTCATCGGGTTTTCACCAGTGGATTCCTCTCGTCGTCCTCTTTACGGTGGTATGTTCAAAACACGTTTTGAGAACTTTAATTTTTAAGTTTGGATCAAACACCCTTTTTTTCAAGAACAAGCTCTGATACGAGTTGTTAGGAGATCCAAACATTCAAACACACATAAATTTACGTGGTTCGGCAACTTGCCTACTCCACGGAGCTACTGGTTTGTATTAATCAAGCTCAAAAGCAATACAAACAAGAAAACAAGGAGGAGGAGAAAACTTCTCAACTCAACTCAACTCTCACCCTTAGCTCTCTCTCTGTGTTTCTCTCTATCTCGTACTCTATCTCAGCTATCAATGCACATCTATTTATAGCTGATGAGGGAGATGATTGTTCAACAATGGTGGGCAAGTTAGGCACCTACCATTTGACTATGACTTCAACCATGGCTGCCACCAACCATGGCTGCCACCAACCATGGCTGCCACCGTCCATTTGTGTCCACACACATAACAGATGGATGATAACGTATTCAGTGAAGGGTTTTCTTAAAGTTACTGTTAGGAAATACCAATAGTGGTGATTTGTAAGATAAAACATACTGTTTTTATTTCAAAATAAGAAAAAGATTACAAGCTCTCAAACTCACCCACTCTTTCTCTCTTGCATTTTCCACATACATTGCAATGCTTTCTTGATATCTATTTATAGACATGAACGATAGGACAGGAAGGAAAATCAGATAACATGCAGAATATATTCCACCAGCTCATCTTTCCACTTTTTACTAAAGTAAATGAGTTGTTCCACTTTGTTGCTTTAATAGAGAGGGACTATCTCAAATACCTCAAATGGTAATTTTCTAACAATTGATTTTTTTTAATTAAGTTTACAACAACAACAAATTTTCCTTGTGACTTTTATTTGTTTTTCAACTAACTTTTTTAGTAAAACTAGATCTGTGATATTTGTTAAGGATAAGATTCTTATAGGCTTTATCTAAATTATTAATATTGGGTATGTTTTTGACCATCTTTTTACTTCCTAGTATCTTTAAACTTGTGAAATTTAAATGTTCAAGTCTTAAGTGTCAAAGTCACTCTTCATTATTAGTGATGACACTTAAACATTTTGCTGCAGCATATTGGATATTTATAGAAAATATTTTATTCCTGAACATCTTCATATAAGCAATTAATCTCTTATTGTAATCTTTAATTGTTAGATTATAATTCTTCATAAAACAAGTGTAAACTTTCTCCGACAATGGACCAATACTCAGCAAGTTATGCTTAATGGCTGGAACATAATAAATATCTACAATGTAGCTATGATTGTCATTCTTCAAATGGATTAGGATGTTGCCTCGTTTTTTCACTAGAACTTTTGAGGTGTCTCCAAAAGTGACTTGACCTCTTATAATTTCATTTAAATCTCCAAATAAATCTTGTTGACAACTCATATGATTGCTAGATCCAGAATCTAAATACCATATATTCTCCTGATTCTTGCTTAATCCTTGTTAGACTTATAATGGAGTTGGTTCTCTTATGGTGATATTATTATCTACATAGTTGACCTCTCCATCTATCTCTGATGGAACTTTTCTTCGACATTCAGTATTATAGTGCTCAAATTGATTGCGTCTATAACACTAGATATTTCTCTTATCATAGTTGTTGTAACTACCTCCCTTTCCTTTAGGAGTAAATGTTTGTTATCCTCAACCTCCTCTAGTTGTGTTTGTACCACCTCTTCCTCTGAATTTCATGTGCCAAAATCCTTTTCCTTAGAATCGTTTAAATCCCCTTTATCTTTGTTGACCGCTTTCTTGAGTGGTATTTTCAATTTTTGAAATCTCCCTGGCCTCCTTAAGAGACAACTTTGTTTGTAAGGATGTTCAATTGCCTTATCTTTTTTTACTAACTTTTGTTTATGAGCTTGTAAAGAACTTATAAGCTCATCCACTGTCAATTTGTCCAGTTCTTTTGATTCTTCAATAGCGACTATAACAAAATCAAATTTTAGATTTAAGGATCTCAAAATTTTCTTAGTAATCTAAACATCTGAGAGGGCTACTCCATTTCTTCCTATTTGATTGACTATCACCATAATTCTTGTGTGATAATCAGAAATAGATTTTGATGACTTTATTTATAATTATTTAAATTCACCTCGCAAAGACTGAACAAGAATTTTCTTGATTCTGTCAGTACCTTTATATTTTTGTTGGAGAGTCTCCTATATTTCTTTTGATGTTTCTACAGAAGCTATGATATCAAATGTGGCTTCATCAAAACCTTGATAAATGATAGTCTTTGTTTTATTATCTTTCTTTTTATTGGCTCTTAGGACTTGTTTTTATACCTCTTGTAATGAATCTTCTACTTCTTTAGACTCTGGTTCATCATAATTATATTCCATAATCTTTATACACTTTTGTGAACTATTTAATGCCTTCAATTTGATACACCAATTATCATAGTTGTTTTTGGTCAGCATTGGATAAGTGTTTGTGCATTTTTTATAGTTCTTTTTTTTTTAATGACTATATCATCTTCTAGGAGTTAAATTTGGCAAAACAAACACTGTAGGTGGTTTTCGAATGCCCATAATATTAGGGAACTGGTTTGACCTTGTTGAAAATAGGTTAGAAATAAGGTGAATTGGTTAGAGGAACAATTTTGGATGCCGGGCAATTTGCTGTGGTTGAACCGAGAATGTTCTGGGGATTATTCATTTGGCTCGGATCAGCTCAGTTGGACGTTAAGCTACTCGGCTAGGGTACGACTTAGGAGCCTCAATGCAACTCAAATATGTTGCGCTTGTGGCTAAGTAGTCTTCTTCCTCTGAGTGTGTCGGATGCGCATGGGCTACAATGCTGGTTTTTAAGGAGGTGCATATGAGACACCCCTTAATATAATGAATCTGATTTTTGCACTGATGAGTTCGTGTATATGAACTCTACAACGTGGAATAGTCAAAATGTGTTTTGGACAATTTTGAAAATTCAGATATATTCTAGAAACTCCTCTATTTCTGACAAACGAGGCTCTAATACCAATTGTTGGTGGGAAAACTATTGGTGGTGGTTTCTAAATACTTAGAAGAGATAAACTATTTTTATTTCAAAATAAGAAGAAGACCATAAGCTCTCAAACTCACACACTCTTTCTCTCTTTTATTTGCCACACACATTGCAATGCTTTCTTAATGTCTATTTATAGACATAAACGGTAGGACAAGAAGGAAAATCAGAGAACATGCAGAATATATTCCACCAGCTCATCTTTCCATTTTTTACTAAAGTAGATGAGTTGTTTCACTTTGTTGCTTTAATGGAGTGGGACTACCTCATATGGTAATGTTCTAACAACTGGTCCTTATGATTGAGTTTACAGCAACAGTTACAGCCATCAATGCTAGGTCAATCTGATCAAGACTTCTTTGCTGAATTGGGAGAGATAGATGCTAACCCTCTTGACCTGTTATTTCCACAAGGATTCAATGGAGAGGAGCAGAAAGAGAGCAAGGCCTTGGATCCATACAGTATCTTCGACTAGTTTGAGGACACAAGCATTTCATTTGAGATGTGAAGAGGGGGTTTATAACAAGACAGTAAAAGAACAACAATGCCACTTCCCAACTAAAAATAGTCTATTGGGTGTTTGTGCTGCTGCTGAAATAATGTCATTCTAGGTCTTACTATAAACCCTTGTCTTTCAGCTTTGAAATTCCCATGTGGGGAGGTGATTTTTTCTTTCCACTTTCTTCTTCCTTCATTTCTTATTTTTTACCAAAACGGACAGGAAAATTAGCCAGAGAAAGTAGGGTAAAAAGTCAGTGCTGGTTGATTGGGAGTAGACCTAATAAGCCCTGCATTCTTTTGGGAATATTGGTGGATGGTGTAGCAAATTATCAACATAATATTTTTGTCAACATTTTTCTCAACTACCATCAACCACCCTCTCCCTTAACAATCACCATCAACCACTTCCAACCACCATTCAACCACCCTCAACCAAGCTGCCAAGGCTCTCCTATAAATAGAGATAAAGAGAGAGTAATGTAAGAAAAATGTAGTGTAAATGTGGTGAGTGCAAGAGTATAGAGAAAATAATGCAATTGTGAGAGCGAGAAAGTGAAGATTTGAGAGAAACACCAAGTGTAAAAGTGAAACACTGGGTTTTATGGGATTGTACTAGGCTGAGTTGAGTGTTTGTATCATTCCTCCAATAATATACAATTTGTTGCCTCAGTAGATACACCAGTTTTGGGGAACCACATAAATCTACTTGTTTGTATTTTATTTATATTTGCTTTTGGTCCAGTATGCGTAGCAAATTGGTATAAGAGCATTAGGGATGCTTGAACACTGAAAAAACACGTTTTTCAGCTCTCTATTCAAAGTTGCAGAATTTTCAAAGTTCTCATATCTTGATTTTGACCACCTGTGAAGATTTCTCTCATCGATACGAGTCTGGCGATATAAAGATCATCAAAATTGAGTTGAAATGAGCCTTGTAGAGCTCGTCGAAGTTTCGCCGGAAATCTGCTAGAAAAACCAGGCAGTGCCGGAATTCTCAAATAAGAAGACAGCCACGTCATCTGACACCCTAGCACTAAGTCATCATCCACGTCATCTAACAGTGACAAAATATTCTCTTAATAGAATAAGAATATTTCGTTGACAGTAAAAGAATATTTCCATGACAGAATATTCTTTATCAAAGACAAAATATTCCTTCCCTAAGTCAACTTGGTCAGATTGGTTTTTTGGCAAATTCAGTGATTTTTGGACCTGTTTTAGACCGTTGGTTTCTAGCACTTTCAACCATTCCAGATGCAACTATGTGTTTGATTTGTGAAACAGCACACCAAAGTTAATGTTTTGGCTCTTTTGAGCATAAAAATATGTGTTTTAACCATTTCAAGAGCCTACTTGTAATCCAAAGACATCCTAATGGCTGATATTCTAGAATAAAGATTAGCGAGAAATGCTAGTATACCTCAACAATATATACCGGTATTGAGTACCAAATTTGAGGTGGAAAAGTTTGATGGGAAGGGTAATTTTGGCATTTAGAAATGTGAAGTCATGGATATGCTTGTCCAAATGAATTTGGATTTCACTCTAGAAGATAAATAGGAGGATTTGGATGATAAAAACCAGGAAAGGATAAATCTATTAGCCTACAGTTCCATCCGATTTTGTCTTGTAAAAGATTAGAAGTGCGCCTTTTTAGAACAAAACTCTGCAAAGGAATTATGGCAAGCACTATAGGACAAGTTTATAAAGAAGAGTATAGAGAATCATCTCTACTTGAAGAAAAGGATCTTTCATTTTCAGCATAAGAAAGATACTTTTATGAATGAGCATTTGAATGATTTCAATAAAATGATAGCTGATTTAAAGAATTTAGATGTGGAAATTAATGATGAAGATAAAGCTTTGTTGTTATTGAATTCATTGCCTGACACATATGAACATCTAATCACCACATTACTGTATGGTAAAGAAAAGATTAAATTCATTAATGTGTCCAACGCTTTGGTGAACAATAAGTACTGAAAGAAGGATTAGATTGTTCATAATAAGTCAATGTTAGAAGCATTGACAGTTAGAGGCAGAACAAACCCCAGGAGATTTCGAGGGCGAGGGAGATCTTGATCAAAATCCAGAGGAGAATCATCAAACAAATGATATCTTGCAAAAGATGAGTGTGCTTTTTATCACAAAAAAGGGCACTGGAAGAAAGATTGTCTGATCAAAGGCAATAAGGAAAAAGATGAACCAACTATAAAAGTTACACGAGATGAGGATGAACGAGACTCTGCATTCATGGTTTCATCACCAGAAAACTATTTTGGTGAATGGATTCTTAATTCCGCATGTTCCTATCACATGTACCCTAACAAGCACTTATTCTCGAGACTCGAGGAGTTCGATAGAGGAGTTATGTTAATGGGTAATGATGATGTTTGTGAGATCAAAGGGATTTGGACTATCCATCTGAAAATGCATAATAGGATAGTCAAGACACTAACAAAGGTACGGTATGTACCTGACTTGAAGAAAAATCTCTTCTCACTTAGAGCCTTAAAATCCAATGGTTATAAGATTATCATGTATGGTGGAGTCCTAAGAGCAATCCATGGTGCATTAGTTGTCTTAAAAGGTTGAGGAAAGGAAACTTATATTTCCTGGATGGATCTATTATTACTGGTACAGCAGTTGTTTCCAAAAGCATAAAAGATGATGAAATAGATAATTCCAGACTTTGGCACATGCGCTTAGGGCATGCTGGTGAAAAGGCTTTGCAAGGATTGGTCAAGCAAGGTCTATTAAAAGGTGTTAAGACATGGGTTCTATGAGCATTATGTTCTTGAAAAATAGACAAAAGTCAAGTTTGGCACTACGGTACACAATACAAAAGGGATTCTTGATTATGTTCACATAGACGTATAAGGACCTTCAAAGAATGAATCTCTTGGAAGTAATTGTTGGTTTGTTACTTTTATTGATGATTTCTCAATAAAAGTATAGGTGTACATGATGAAACATAAGGATGAGGCCCTTGATATCTTTCTGAAATGGAAGAAAATGGTGGAAACTCAAAAGGGAAGGAGAGTTAAGACTCTTCGATCAGATAATGATGGTGAGTACACTTCAGATCCTTTCTTTGAAGTTTGTTAGGATGAAGGGATCAAGCGACATTTTACTGTGCGCAAAACACCATAACAAAATGGAGTAGCAAAACGCATGAATCGCATATTGATGGAGAAAGTCTGATGTATGCTATCACATTCAGGATTAAGCAAAGTGTTTTGAGGTAAGGCATTAAGCTATGCTCGTTGACACGATGAAAAGATTGATGTCTCTCCCAAGTGCAGGAGTGTCGAATTAATAAATAACCTAGCAAAACCGAGGTCGAACCACGGGGAGGTTAATTATACAAATTATAAATAACCACAATAGCAATAACAACAACAACAACAACAACAACAACAACAACAACAATAATAATAAAGAAAGAGAAGAAGAAGAAGATGAGAACTTGAAGATGAAATATTAATGTAAGGATTAAACAATGATAATAACAAATGTCAAGATTAGAGGTTCCACTAATGGTATGTCAAATAAGTATAGTATAAACTCTTATTGTTCAATTGGAAACCATACACAAAAGAGGTTTCAATCAGATTATAGATTGTTAACATGATTACGTTAGTCATCTTATTCAATTAATGCTAATACTTGTAAATCTCGTCAAGTATTCATGATTATAATTTATGTTAACAACAAATCAAGTTCCTTTCATAGCTCAGGTGTCGATTATATCATATAGTATGAACTATGAAAGTGCCAAGCATTTGTTGTACCAAGTGTTATACAACATAAATCAAGATTAGTGATTTAACAAGCAAAGCATTAAAGAGTGAACAAGATAACAAATACAAAACATGTTAGTGTTAAATATTAAAGTTCATATTAAGTTTACACTATAATTATTCTTACACCATTAGTGTAACTTTTTCACCTTGACATAATAAACTTAGCTAGACATAATCAAAGAAATAAAAATAAATAAACAAAATAAGAACATAAATAAAATAAGAGTTAACTAAGTAAAGGTAAGGAAATGAAAGGTATAAACATGATATTAATGAAAGCAAAGCATAAACATTACAAAAATACAAAGAGAGAAAGCAAGAGCATGATCTTGATCTGGAAGTCAAGATACTTAAATGCATGGTAAATGCCTCTTTTTATAGGCTAAAATCAAGAACTATTGATTTGATGACTAATTAATGAGTGGGTGACCAACTCTTGACTTGGTGACAATCCTTATCTTCTCTTTTATGCCCAAAACATCATTAATAACATCAAAATTGGAGCCACTTAAAAATAAAAGTTGTAGGAAATTATCTCAGCTTTCTTATGTAAATAATTCAACTCATTACGACTTCTAGAACTCTAAATATGGCCAAAATACTGAACAGTGCTCGAGCTGGAGGATAGATTCCAGCTTTTTTGTTATTGCAACAATTTGAACTTGAAAATGACCTTTTTAGATCTTAGGCTTTATATGAAAGTTATAGGCCTATGTCTTACCTTTCCATCCATATAAAGTAGACCTAAATATGAGATTTATAGCTACAGATATGACTCAATTACTGAACAGTGTTCCGGTTTGGATTGCACTGACATTTCTTTTCTAAGTTTAGCCATCTCTTTATCCTTTCAACTTCAGTTCTTAAATTCATCAATCAATCCTTTCATTTATGTGATAGGCCTGCATTTAAAATGAACATTTACCATAAATTAAAGGTATCTTATATTATTAGATATATTATTATAAAACATGCTTTATTTAAGGAGTTATTGATACTTCAAGTGCAAAATAATGATATAAAACCTTGATAAAAATACAATCAATCATTTGTCATATTGTTAACCAGTTACCTTCACCAGCATTAAATGGAAGAACCCCCTTGGAGGTATGGTCAGGCTCTCCTGCAAATGATTATGACTCTATGCGTATATTTGGTTGCTTAGTATATTATCATGTTACTGAGTCTAAGCTATATTATAGAGCCAAGAAAGCTATATTTTTGGGCTTTAGTGGAGGAGTAAAAGGTTACAAACTCTGGTGTTCTGAATCAAAGAAAGTGATTTTGAGTAGAGATGTCACTTTTGATGAGTTTGGCATGTTACAACAAGAGAAATCACAGGAGAAGGAGAAATAGTCTGGTGATGCACAACAGGTGGAGTTGGAGACTTCAATCATTCCTATTGTTGCACCCTCGCGAGCGGAGTGCGACGACCATCGATTGATTTTGGGGTCTCTTAGTTTTATTTTTTATGTAAAAGGGAGTCGCCACCTAGTATTATGGTTACTAGAAAACCTAACTGGTCTTTCAGAGATTTTAAGGAAAGGGACTGGTTGCATAAAGGGAAGGTGTTAGCACCCCTAGTACACCCTACCTAAGGTAAACTGCTTGGTGTTTGTCTGATAATTGCTGTGGTGTTGGTGTTTTCTAATCCCATCAGTTTTTCTCGGTTCAATTGTAACTAAATTTCTTAAGAAAGAAATCCAAGGAGATTCAATGTGCTTTACAAACTCAGTTTTCCCTTGGTATTTCAAGAGTTTACGACTCGTAAATCACGAGGAAAAACAAAAAATTAGAAATCTAGGGTGCTTTAAATGCCTATTTTTGCCTTAGTGTTTTGTAGTCTCACGGCTCGTAAACCTTGGAGAAAAAAAATTGAAATGTCCTCGATTATAATTACGGCTTCTTTCAAGGATGTGTGCGGATTTATTATTCCTAGAAAATTATCTTGGATATTTACCACTCCGGGTTTCTTTATCCAAATATTAACAATGAATAATAACAAATTATTACCAATAATATTTTGGATATTCATCCTTTAAGGATTTCTTTATCCAAACATTAGTGGTAAATAATAGATAAATTCTCCCCAAAATAAGATTTTTATATTTTGTTTTTGAAATATTGGCCAATACCCTTTGAAGTTTTACAAACATGTTGTAAAATCCAGAATGCAAGAAAACAATTTTTGTTGTGTTTAAGAAATCCATGCGAATACACATTTTTCAAAATTTCAATATTTTTTTGTATATTAAAAAAATGTTCAAAACATGTTAGGGTAATGACAGTATGCAACACCCAAAAAAATTTTTTTTTTGTTAATACACCAACATCACAATTAGACATGACACCAAAATAAAAAGTAACAAAACATCATTTATATTACAAGAATTACAAGAAACTTGAAACAAATCATAAAAATCATTCAAAGCCAAATCAACTTAAAATTTTGTACACTGGAACTGACTAAATCCATATGCATGAGGGAACCAAAGTCTTGAAACTGAAATTTTGAAATCAAAATCCCACTGCATGTGACCATGACTCATGATTAAGTTTTTACAATCTGGGAGTTCATACCATGCTAATTTCATAAAAAAGGAAGAACTTGGAATGACATGCTTTTATATATATACACATCTCGGACTAACAAGCAAAGCGGGCCTGGCAGACTATCAAAAAATGATGGAAGGACATGAATAGAAAAGGGGGGGTTTGCTGATGAAGAAAACAAACAGCCCCTTTCCCCGGTTCCTTAATTCCAAAACAACGAAAGGAAAGAAATAACCAATGGCCGGAACAGCACAAGGGAAGCAAGAAAACCAGAGGATAACTAACTCTTAGCAGTCATCCATCCGCAGCTCAAAACCACGGCGGAAAATAAGACAAGAGAAGCATTCATTGTACAATCTAACCTTGAAAGCAAATGTGTAAAGCAAAGACCGAATAGGGAAGGCAGCAAAGGAGGAGAAAATTAAGACTTACCTGCAGGTCTCACCGTTTCCTTTTCTGCAGAAGATGAGGTACAACAGAGCAAGCGTTGCTGTCAAACTTTAGAGCAAATCCCCTTCTCCGTCTTGTCCTTTTTTCTTTTCCCTTACAGTGACCCCTCTTTGTTTTTTCTTTTATTTTTCTGCTTTTCTTTCTTTCGTTCTTTTCTACTCCCTTTATTGCTTTCGTTCCTCTCCCTTCTGTACTCTTTTTTTTCTTATGCTTCTGCTGTTTTTGATCTCTCTGTTTTTTTTTTATCTTTTGCCCTAGGTCATTAGAGGGGCTTATATATAGTCTAACATATATCTATTTAGGAAGGATTCGATGCATTAATCCTAGAAGCAAATCCCTACTAATTTGCAAAAAAAATGCAAAAGGAAACTGCAAATTCTGATTTTATAGTGGTGCTTTACGTCTGATTTCTTTCCAGTTTTGGAGGATGGTGTGGTTCTTTTATTTCCTTCCATAGAGCCAGCTGTTACCTTTGCAATGAGGCAAAAAAAACATGGTCTTCAGCTCTAATAATCAGACATGATGCGAAAGAAAAACAACAGAGAAAAAGGGAAAGAAATCAGATGGAGGGTGCAGTTGCAAAGTCTTATCTTCCTCATTCGGTGTGGTAAAAATCCTTCCATTTATGATGATCCAGCCCCCCTCTCCAGCTTTCCATATCCTTCTTCAATTAAATCCCTCTTTTTAACACCTTTTGATTCAGTCTTTGGTCTAGAAAAAAATCCTTCGAATCAGTCCCGCGAACTTGGGCTATATCCTTCTTGCGACAGAATTCTCTGTCTTCACGTTGGATATTCAAACAGGAATATCTTGAGCTTCTAATATCGAAATCAAGAAATTCAAAAGTCCAAAATCATCTACGCATCTAGGACTACAACTTTGATGGGGAGTCAAAGTGAGAAAAAATCATTTTATAAAACAAAAACTGACAGTAATCTAGTTGGTCAAAAGGGATTTCCTGATCTGATTCAAAAACTAACAAATGTCGAGAATCTCGATATGACTGGGAGTGCCCTAAGAATGAACCAGAAAAAATCGTGATGGCGGTAGAATTTTGTTGGTGCAAAACTTGGGTCAGAATCTTGCTCGCAGCAGAATTCTTTATTTTCACGTCAGATATTTAAACGTGCAGAGCTTGAGCTTCTGATATCAAAATCCATTGATTCAAAAGCCTAAATTCATCTATGCATTTAGGACTATGGCTTTCAAAAGGATTCAAGGCGAGATATAATTTTTTTACATGACAAAATCAGGCCACAATCTGGTTGGTCAAAAAGGGTCTCCCGATCTAAATTCAGGAAACTGACAATGCCAAGCATCCTCGACTGAGAGCCTGCCATAAGAACAATGAGCCTCAGGACCCAATAAAGGTGTAGTTCCATTCTTCAACATGTCATGAGTGATAGAATATAATTAGGATGGTCAGATATTGCACGAACCCAAGTCAGAATCAGGGTCTAAGTTGGAACAAAAAAATTATGGCAGCAGTAGAACTAGGTTTTGTAGTGCCACTTTCAAGGGATTCATTTCAACCTTACAGCCCATGTAAAAGAGAAATGAATTTAGCATTATAAAGAATCCTAATTAGCCTAAGAATCCTGACAATTTTGGTAGTAGTGGGGAAGGATAAAGAGAGCAGGAGATGGCTGAAACAGGGTTCGGAAAAAACATTACTTTCTTCTTAGTTTTTTGTCAATTTCCCAGCAAACGTGAACTAAACTTCTGTCTTCGATTTAAAAAGGATATCTTCAATAGCATGTATGGCTTAAAAATAGGTAACAACACCTATGAAGACTGTTCAGACAATCCCTACTGAAGGAGATTCAAATGAAAGTTCAGATAAAGAGGATGCAACAACTTCAAAAACCACACAACAAGAATCCATTGCCATGAGTAAGCTGAAAAGAGTTATCAAGAAACCTACTTGATATTGTAACATGGTGGCTTATGCACTTCTAGTGATTGATGATGGAATCCCCTACACCTATAAAGAAGTAGTACAGAGTGTAGAAAGTGCAAAATGGAAGGAGACAATGGATGAAGAGAAATCTCTCCATTAGAATCAGACTTGGGATTTGGTGTAACTCCCTAAGGGAAAAAAGATAATTGGTTACAAGTGGGTATATGCTAAGAAGAAAGGTAATCTTGGAAAAGACAACATCCGATTCAAAGCAAGATTGGTAGCAAAAGGCTATGCTCAGAAAGAGAGGATAGATTATAATAAGGTATTCTCTCCAATTGTTAAGCATTCTTCAATCCATATTCTTCTAGGCTTGGTTGCATAATTTGATTTGGAGTTAGCCCAACTTGATGTGAAAACTATCTTTCTACATGGAGATTTGGAAGAGGAAATTTACATGTCCCAGCCAGATGGTTTCAAAGTCACTAGGAAAGAGAATTGGGCTTGTAAACTAAAGAAGTCATTATACGGATTGAAACAATCTCCTCGCCAGTGGTATAAGCGATTTGACAAGTTCATGATAAAACATGGATACACGTGGAGTCAGTTTGATCATTATGTATATTTTTGCAAACTTCTTGATGGTTCTTTCATCTATTTGCTCTTATATGTGGATGATATGTTGACTGCATCGAAGAGCAAAATGGAGATTGATAGACTGAAAGCTCAACTAAGGACTGAGTTTGAAATAAAGGACCTTGGAGAAGCTAAGAAGATTCTTAGCATCAAGATTCAAAAAGACAGAAGAAAAGGCACAGTCTGTTTGACACAAACCCAATACTTGAAGAAAATTATAAAGAGATTTGGGGTAGATGGTAAGACCAAACCTATAAGTACACCTTTAACTCCTTATTTTAAGCGAAGTGCTTCAATGTCTCCACGCATAGAGGAAGAGCGTAAGCATATGGCTCAAATTCCATATGCAAATATAGTTGGTGCATTAATGTATGCGATGGTTTGTACGAAACTAGATATTTCACATGCAGTTAATATGGTGAGCAGGTATATGTATGGTCTAGGAAAGGGTCATTGATAGGCAATTAAGTGGATTCTATGGTACATTCATGGCATAACTGATATTAGTTTGAAGTTTGAGAGGGATGATAGAACTGAATAAATTTAGTTGGTTATGTGGATTCGGACTATGTTGGTGACTTTGACAAGCGTCGTTCCACAACAGGCTATGTGTTTACACTTGCTAAAGGGCCTATAAGTTGAAGATCAACATTACAGTCAACAGTAGCTTTGTCAACAACTAAGGCAGAGTATATGACAGTAACATAAACTTTCAAGGAAGCTATTTGGTTACATGGATTGATTGAAGATTTGAGAATTGTTCAAGAGCACGTAGATGTTCATTGTGATAGTCAAAGTGCTATTTATCTTGCAAAGAATCAGGTTCATCATTCCCGCACCAAGCATATTAATGTTCGATTTCATTTTGTTCGAGAAATTATGGATGAAGGGGATATTCTGCTATAGAAGATTAGTATCGCAGATAATCTAGCTGACATGCTCACAAAATGTGTCTTAAGGATCAAGTTCTAACATTGTTTGGACTTGGTCAACATCTCTCGGTGTTGAGCACCTTCAGGGTGCAGCGCTATATGACGCGTTAAAGGCAGCATTGATTGATCACAAGGATTGGATGGAAAAATCTTGCCAAGGTGGAGATTTATAGCAAATTATCAACATAATATTTTTGTCAACATTTTTCTCAACTACCATCAACCATCCTCTCCTTTAACAATCACCATCAACCACTTCCAACCACCATTCAACCAAGCTGCCAAGGCTCTCCTATAAATAGAGATAAAGAGAGAGAAATGTAAGGAAAGTGTAGTGTAAATGTAGTGAGTGCAAGAGTGTAGAGAAAATAATGCAACTGTGAGAGTGAGAAAGTGTAGATTCGAGAGAAACACCGAATGTTAGAGTGAAACACCGGCTTTTGTGGGATTGTACTGGGTTGAGTTGAGTGTTTGTATCATTTCTCCAATAATATACAATCTACTGCCTCTGTAGACGTACCCGGTTTTGAGGAACCACGTAAATCTACTTGTTTGTGTTTTATTTATATTTGCTTTCGGTCTAGTATGCGCAACAGATAGGACAAAAAGCTGTGGAACAAGTAGATAGACCACCCATGCCTGGAATGCTCGGTGAAGAGATTGATACAAGATGAGACTTGCCCTTTCATCTTTTCAAGTGTAAAAAATTATTCAAGCGCAACCTCCACCCTCTCCTCCCTCCCTTTGGTCAATCATGTGGGCATTCCTTAAATTAAAAAAAATATATAGACATACATGCTTTTATTGCATTGATGGGAAATAAAATGGAAGGACAAGACAAGAGTGTGTGTATATATATATATATTTGTTTGATGATGTTGTTTAGAATTAATTTTTTTAGGAATGTATTAAAATAATTTTTTTAAAATATCACTCAAGATTTCAATAATAAGTGCAGATATTAGATTAAGCTTAAATTATTTTAAAAAGTTTAATAGACAAGATTTTAAAATATATTGGTTTATTGTAATCATGATCAGAAAGCCTTCAAATTATGGTTTATAGACCCGGTTTTTAACTCAATTTAATATTCATTTGTGCCAAAATTTGGCACCATTGAATTAGAAAAAAAAAAAGTTCAAAGTTTATGCTACTGAGCTACTCTAAGCAACGCGCAGCTTATTGAAATTTAAAATTTCAACAAGCTGCGCTCCTCCTAAGGACAGCCACCAATAGTGTATTATTTTTTTAATTTTTTTCACGCATGCTAGTTTGCAAAAAAGTCACGTGCGCTATTTTGTGAACAACACTAAGAATAATGATCAACTTACGGGAAAAAAAAACCAAAAAAAATGATTAGTGTATGTAATTTTCTAGTAATTGCACCTTAAAGTCTAGCAATATCAACGTTTCTTCTTATAAGCGTCTATTGTAGGTTTGGCACATGACATTAAAAAACGTAAGCACAACTTTTTTTAATGTTATGTACTGTAGACTGCACGACTCTTCTACAATAACGCACTCACATTTCTCATCACTGTGCAGATCGTGTTTAGGATGTTGAAACTTTACATCATAATCACTTGCCCTTTTATCTTAAGCTGACTTAATACATTTCTCCCAATTTCATTTGTAGCATGGCAAGTTAAAAAATCTAATTATCTTGGATCCGCACTGAAACCCTTACCTGGATGTGGATCCTGATTCATGCATGACTCCATTTCCAACTGTGTGCATTATTTGTCCACAAATAGTAAACTTTAATTTCTAATCGTCATTATTGTGAGTGTACTGAAGTTGATGTGAAGGACTTATTCAAACATGATACTAGAGGAAATTAGTTCTTTACTTGAAGGCTGTTTGGAGTATATCCTTATCATTAGATTGTTTTTTTAAAAAAAAAAAATAGTCAAGAAAGATTAGCTCTGCTACTGCGTCACTAGCTAAAGAAAGTGCATATTATTTGGGATTCGCTCCTCCCAAATCCCTACTTAATATAATAAATCAAGTTGGACGCATTCTAGGTTTTGAATTCATATTAATGTCTGGTGGACCCCCACGATTATTGTTTTGGTGTTGATGAAAAGGTTTGGCCATTGAAATTAGGTTTGCCCCGACTGATGTGGAGCTTGTGCTTTACTACTTGAAGAGGAAGATATGTGAGAAACGTTTTGAGCTGGATATTATTCGCGATGTTGATGTTTACAAGTGGGATTCTGAGGAGTTGCCTGAGCTATCCCCATTAGAGAGCGGCTGGCAATGGAACTTCTTCGGTCCAAGGGATAGGAGATATCACACTGGAGCAAGGTCAAATAGGGCAACCCGACAGGGGTGGTGGAAAGCTACAGGGAGAGATTGCAGTGTTGTGTACAATTCTCGAAAAGTTGGAGTTAAAAAGACCTTGGTTTTCTATAGAGGTCGTGCACCAAGAGGAGAGCGAACTGATTGGAAGATGCAGGAGTATACTTTGAGTGAAGAAGAACTCAGGGGACGGGCAAATGTGCAGGATTTTTATTCCCTTCACAAGCTTTGCAAAAAAGGTGAAATGGATTTCATGGAAATTGATCTCGGTCCACAGCCTAATATCTCCGAGACGGTGTGACGCGGGACACAAATCCCACCTAAATTATTTTAATTGTAATAGTTATTTAAATGTTAATTTTCTTTAGGATTTTTTAGTATTATTTAATTAGGCATGTGGTTTCCTAGGAAATTAGTAATAATTCTAGAGTTTTTTTTTTCTTATTCGGTATTTTTTGGACTTTCCAAAATCACCAATCGTCCTGCTCTCCCTAGTGAACTTGTATCACTTTCCCAAAGACATGCTCGTTTTGGCCACCCATCTTTAAAACTTGTGAATTGAATAATGTCTCGGCATCATCTGCTAGTCACAACCGAGCTCTCTCCTGCTGTTTATCATGCATACTAACTTGGTAAGAGTCATTGTCTTCTGTTATGAATTGTTCAATGGTAGTGAGGGTATCAGATAAGTCTGACATAAATAATGAATGAGAGAGGTTTTTCATTAGAGGTAGTTGTCTTTGGTAAGTTAAATTTTAGAAAGAGGAGGGGGTAGAGGATTGTGGACGGGAGCAGAGGTTGTAGAATTAAAGGAAGACATTGGAAGAAGATAAGACCAGTTTTGCTCTAACACCATAAAAGAGTTTCAACATTTCTGGAAATTGCTTTGATGTCTTTTGGATGCATGAAGTATTATTATTTATAGATCATTTTGTGACATCTATGATCAGTACATGGAATACATTTTGAAATTTAAATTATGCGGCTGTGTACATTATCTTTGGTTTTAAAGGTCATCTTCTACAGATTTGAATGTGTTGTCATCTACATGATATTCGACTAGTTTGGTAGTTGATTGAGCAGATTGTTTCTATTGGATGTGTGCTTGATTTTTGGATGCAGTTGTTGCTTTGCTTTCTGCAAAATTGGTTGTTAATTAAGTAGATGATTGTGACTTAATTGATGGTGTAAACCCTGGTAGAAAAACAAATCAGTAACATTATCGAGTAATGGGAATAGGTCTGTAAAAGAAATAAGTAGTAAAAAAATACAAAATAAGTATATTTAAGATAAGAAAATGGCATTGAAAATTAAGTAAGCTAATGGAAATAATTTGTATAAAAATTAAATATAAAAATTTAAATTTTTACTGAAAAATGACAAATTTATTATTTGATGTTATAGCATATAACTTTTAATTTAGTTATCAGATTAAGTTAAAATTTTATATAGGATTTTTTAAAATATTTTTTTAATTTAGATTAAAGTTTTAAAAATTTTAGATTTTAATAAAAAATTTATAGATAAAAAACAAATAGCACAAATAAATATTTATAAATTTCTTTGATGATTAAATTAAAAACTTGTCCCAAACAAACATCTCTCCTTGTAAGCTGTTAGCAGTTCAAGAAAAAACAGAGGGAGTGTGCTGTCAACTGTGATTCTAATATGGTTTAGAAATCCTTTAAGTTGAAAGCAAGCAAAAAAACTGGTAAAGGATTCAGTTGAATGGAAGAATAAGCTCATGGGTTAAGAAAATGGGAATTTGATTATATATATATATATATATATATATATTCTAGGCATCGGTTTTGAAATAATTTTTTTAATTTATTCTTTTTTATATATATAAATCTCTTATTTCAGTGCTGATATCAAAGTTCTCTTTTATGCATATTTTTATTATCATATATTTTTTTAGAATTGATATTAAATTTAAACAATAAAAGCAACGTGTGTTCTGTTTTTGGAACCAACATTAAAATATTTAATTAACAAAATTAAAAAATATTAGTATAATTAACAGTAATAAAAAATAAAATTAAACACGTAATAAAGATAATTGTTTTATAAAAAAATGATGTCATAAAAATAACATGAGCTTTTCTTGAGTATAAAGTGTCCAGAGTCTTCGTCTATGATATCTTATGGGTAGAAATTGTCGGGAGATGAGTAACTGGGATTCATTAATGGATAGCGGTGTTAAGAATTTTCATTATTGGACGGAGAATCATTTTTATGAGTTTGCATTTGGTGTTCAAGCTATGGTGGCTCCATTATCCAAGAGATTGGATTCAGTTTTGTTATATGGCCACTAGTATATTAAAAATTAAAAATAAGAATTAAAATAAAAAATAAATTAGAGTACAACTAAATTTTTTCAATTAAAGGGTTAACTAAAAAAAAATAACTTGAACAAAAATAAAAATAAAAACATAATAAGGATTAAATTAAAAAAAATAACACACCATGCACTTGGATTGAATGGTAAGATAAAAAGCCAATGAAACTTTTGTAAAGGAGTTAAGGAAAAAAATAAAAAAAATTCAAATAATATGGATCAAATAAAAAAGAGAGGAATATATGACAAATTAAAATTAAAAGACTAAATTAAAAAGAAATAACACTTATACAAAAAGAAAAAAGAAAACAAAAATATAAATTGAGAACCAAATTAAAAACATTGAAATAAAATAAACCTGCATTGACGGTTGAAATTGAAAAAAAAACTTTTATATTATTCAAAAAACATTTTATCAATTTAATTTTTAATTTTTAAAAATAGCATGTCTTATTGAAGATGCTCTTGTGCAGAATTATACACCTTGACAGGAAGGTGCCTCGCCACCCAGTGCGCCTCAAATTTCGATATCCCTTTCATTTCTCTGTTTGCTTTTCCTCCACCGAAACTCCATCTTCTTTACAGCGTAAGAAAAAGATCAGTAAGAAAATCCAGGAAACTTACCGGTACGAGTTCTTGACCTAAAGTAATCGGAAGAAATTCGAAGTCACTGGAAAAAAAAAAAAAAAGGGCTTTGGAAGTTGGTTAATAAGATACCAGAACGAGAAAGCAATATTAGGCTTGGCTGGATCTTGTGCCTCTTTAGCCAACACTTACCACACGGTTTGTTTCGTCTAGATTCGTGAAATACTCGTAGAAATTTGGTACTTTCTGATTTATAAGTAGAATTGTACATGTTCCAGCTTGAAATTGCTAATTGGTAGATTTAATTGCCGAATTTCTTGATCTTAACTGCTGTTTCATGTTTGACCACAGGAGCCGGCCTTATACAAAATAGCGTGGAAAGCAATTGCTGAACCAAGCGAGCTAGTCGAGGCCAGAAGGGATCCGTACTAGTTTATCGCTATAGGGATTTTCATGGCTTCCACCAGCGTGCAAGGAATAACCTCATCTTCGTCTTCTCCTCCTCCACTATATATGCATGATGTGTTCCTTAGTTTTAGAGGCAAAGACACCCGGAACAACTTTACTAGTCATCTATATTCTAATCTGGCACAGAGAGGCATCGATGTGTACATGGATGATAGGGAGCTCGAGAAAGGAAAGACCATCGAACCTGCTCTCTGGAAGGTCATCGAAGAATCAAGGTTTTCTCTCATTATATTTTCAAGAGATTACGCTTCTTCACCATGGTGTTTGGATGAACTTGTCAAGATTGTTCAGTGCATGAAAGAGATGGGGCAACCTGTTCTGCCAGTGTTTTATGATGTGGATCCCTCAGAGGTAGCCGAGCGGAAAGGGACTTGTGAGAAAGCCTTCGTTGAGCATAAACAAAAGTTCAAGGAAAATTTGGAGAAGGTCCAGAACTGGAAAGATTGTCTCGCTACAGTGGCCAATCTATCGGGCTGGGACGTGCGGGATAGGTAAATCATCTATCTACTTATTCTTATTTTCAAATCCTCCCTGTATTTGTTTCAAGGGCTCATTCATAATTTACTTTTTGTGATAAGAAAAAGGAAAGAAAAGTGGCTGGCTTATCTATAGAACATACAAGCTAGGAAGTCGTCCCACCTTATTTAAGCAGCACGAGCAACGGCTTACCACACCCAAAAAAGGCTTCCATTGATATTTTCTGATTCACCACGACATGATTTACCTCCCTAGGTGGCATGTGTGGAGTAATTTTTTTCTTTGATTTATGTTTTTTTATTGATTTTTTTATTTCAATTATTTTATGAAATTAAATTTTGCTTTTAATTTTTTAATTTATTAGATTTGATTCTTATTTTTTTAATTAGTATTAATTTGATGTGAGATTATTTTTAATCTTATATATATTAATTTTTATTTTATATTTTAATATTGATTTAGGTTTATTAGTTTAGTCTGAATCTAGAATTTAATGGATTCAGAATTTAAATTATTAATTAATTTTGGAAGATTTGTCAAGGGTTTTTTTTTTTTTTTTTTATAAGCGCATGTTAATGTTAAAGTTTAACTGAATACATGTCAGTATTAACACTGCATATGTTAACACTGCATGATTAATGTTTTGCACCCTCCTATGCAGGAATGAGTCGGAATCAATTAAAATAATTGCTGAATACATATCGTACAAACTAAGCACCACTCTGCCAACAATTAGTAAAAAATTAGTTGGAATGGATTCTCGTCTAGAGGTATTAAATGGCTACATAGGTGAAGAAGTAGGCAAAGCAATCTTTATACGGATATCTGGGATGGGTGGCATAGGTAAGACGACTGTTGCAAGGGTAGTTAGTTTTGTGAGTTTTTTTTAAATAATTCTCTTTTAATCTTGTTGTAATCCAAGAATAAGTTGTTCTTGATGATATATATGTTGTATCCCTTAATTGAATCTGAGGAAGAATGATTGTGAACCCATTATTTGTTGATAGTGAAAGTTTTTAGGTGGACTACGGTCCCGTGATTTTTCCCATATCGGGTTTTCCACGTTAAAAATCTTGGTGTTGATTTTGTGATTTTTGCATTATTTTTCATCATTGTTTGATTCTGTTTTACTGCACAAAGAGGGAAAGAATTAGGACTTGTGAATTGTAATTATATTCCGCTAAATTGATCCGGGTAAATTGGTGTCCGGTTGTTCCGAGTTTTCCCAACAAAGTGGTATCAGAGCACTGGTTATGTAGATTGAATTTCTTGTGCAGTTAAAATGAAAAAGGAAGATTCAGGCATGATAAAGCTTACTTCCTCAAATTATTTTCTATGGAAAACAATGATGGAGGATCACTTATATTGCAATGATTTGGCTTTGCCGATTGAATGTAAAGGAATAAAGCCTGATGATATGGATGATGCAAAATGGAATGGACTAAATAGAAAGGTTACTGCTAATGTTAGAAAATGGGTATCTTCTAAGTCCATTAATCATATTTCTCAAGAACATGACTGCTACACAGTTTGGAAGATGTTGGAAGAAACATTTGCCAAGGAGAGTGCACAAAACAAGGTTTTTGTAATTAGAGACCTTGTGAATTTGAAGTATAGAGATGGTGAAGATGCTTCAGTGCATATAAATGTATTCCAAGGGTTCTTGAATCAGTTGTCATTGATGAATCTAGAGTTAGCTGATGAAATGCAAGCATTAATCCTACTGAGTTCATTGTTGGATAGTTGGGAGACTTTGGTGGTGTCACTTAGCAATTCTACTCCGAATGGGAAGATCACTTTGAAAACAGTGAAGGATTGTATCCTCAATGAAGAGAAAAGGAGGAAAGGCGCAAGCACTTCTGAGTCTCATGCACTTGTTACAGAAAGTCGAGGGAGAAGTCCAAGCAGGTTCTCTTACAGCAAGCAAGATAGAGAATCCAGCAATAGAAAAGGCAAATGGAAGCCAAGAGGAAGATCTCAGTCAAGGAAGGGTTTTAAGTGCTATTATTGTGATAAGCCTGGGCATATGTAAAAGGATTGCAAAAAGTATAAAAGAGATAAAAAGAGTAAAGATGAAGATAAGAATGAAGAGAATGGTACAGCTGCAGTTGTATTTGATGGTGATGTTGCCATTGTTTGTGATGATGGTTGTGTTAATCTTGCATGTCAGGATACCACCTGGGTTGCAGATTCAGCAGTTTCTTACCATGTTACACCCCGACGTGATTTTTACACATCCTATACTGCTGGTGACTTTGGTCAAGTTAGGATGGGAAATCAAGGGATGGCTAGTGTTGTAGGCATTGGAGACATTTGGTTGGAAACCAATACTGGGTGCAAGTTGCTACTCAAAGATGTTAGGCATGTGCCTGATATGCGTCTACACTTGATCTCTACAGGTACTTTTGATGAAGAAGGCTATCACAATTACTTTGGAGATGGTAAATGGAAGCTCTCCAGAAATTCCCTGATTGTTGCTAAAGGGAAGAAGATGGGTCTGTACATGTCACAAGCTAAGGTGATCAAAGGGGAGGTGAATGCAATTGAAGATTGCTCTACTGATCTGTGGCATAAGCGGCTTGGACATTTGAGTGAGAAAGGCTTTGGTATCCTTGCCAAGAAGAACTACCTTCCGTTAAAAGGTATGAACTTGAACACATGTACTCATTGTTTAGTTGGCAAATAACATAGAGTTGCGTTTCAAAGATCACCTTCACATAGAAGATCACATGTTCTTGATTTAGTTCATACTGATGTTTGCTCTATGATTGACAAATCTCTTGGAGGTGCATTGTACTTTGTTAGTTTTATTGATGATCACTCCAGGAAAATTTGGGCCACTTGTTTGAAATCCAAAGATCAAGTGCTTGATGTCTTTAAGGATTTCCATGCCAGAGTTGAAAGAGAAACTGGTAGAAAGCTCAAATGTGTTCGAGCTGACAATGGTGGTGAATACAGAGGTCCTTTTGAGAAGTACTACAGGGAACATGGTATCAAGTTGGAAAAGACAGTTCCTAAGACTCCACAGCAGAATGGAGTGGTTGAGAGAATGAACAGAATCATTGTTGAAAGAATTAGATGTATGCTCTCTCATGCAAAGCTGCCTAAGTCCTTTTGGGGTGAAGTAATGAAGACTGCAGTTGCGATGATCAACCTTTCTCCATCAGTTCCTCTTGAATTTGATGTTCCAGATAGAGTTTGGAAAGGAAAGGATATCTTTTATGCACACTTAAGAGTGTTTGGATGCAGGACATTTGTACATATTCCTAAAGATGAAAGGTCTAAGCTTGACAGCAAGACAAAGCAGTGCATTTTCTTAGGCTTTGAAGATAATGAGTTTGGCTATAGGTTGTGGGATCCAAATGAGAAAAAAATTGTAAGAAGCAGAGATGTTATCTTCTTTGAAGATCAAACCATTGAAGACTTTGAACAAAAGGAGAAAACAGAGTCTACTGTTTTTATTCCAACTAATTTAAATCCAAGACCTACTCCACAGTTGCCTTTAATGCCTGCTAATCACGGGGGAGACTTGCAAAATGATGATGGTGGTGGTTCTCTTATTGAGCCATTAGTTGGTGATCTTGAAGCAACTAATGATGATGTTGATGTTATTCCTGAACAGGTTATGCAGGAAGCTTCAGATGAGCCACAATTGAGAAGGTCAACTAGACCTCGCCAACCTTCCACCAGATATTCTCCTCATGAGTATGTGTTGGTCACTGATGGGGGAGAGCCAGAATGCTTTGATGAAGCTATGTCACATGAAAAGAAAAGTGAGTGGTTAAAAGCAATGCAAGAAGAGATGAAATCCTTGCATGAAAACCATACCTTTGAGTTAGTGAAGCTTCCTAAAGGTAAAAGAGCACTCAAGAACAAATGGGTGTTCAGGTTGAAAAATGATGAACATTGCTCACAGCCAAGGTACAAGGCAAGATTGGTTGTGAAAGGCTTCGGACAGAAGAAAGGTATTGATTTTGAAGAAATCTTTTCACCAGTGGTCAAGATGTCTTCAATCCGAGTTATGCTTGGCTTAGCTGCTAGTTTGAATCTTGAAGTAGAACAACTTGATGTGAAAACTGCCTTTCTCCATGGTGATTTGGATGAGGAGATCTACATGGAGCAGCCTGAAGGTTTTGAAGTAAAAGGTAAAGAGCAGCTAGTTTGTAAGTTGAAAAGGAGCTTATATGGGTTAAAGCAAGCTCCAAGACAATGGTATAAGAAGTTTGATTCTTTTATGGTGGATCATGGTTATGACAGGACCATTTCTGATCATTGTGTATTTATAAAAAGGTTTCCAGATGGAAACTTTATTATTCTCTTGTTGTATGTGGATGATATGTTGATTGTTGGCCATGATGCTAAGAAGATTCAGATGTTGAAGGAAGAGTTGAGCAAGTCTTTTGCAATGAAAGACTTGGGACCAGCAAAACAGATTCTTGGTATGAAGATCACACGTGATAGGAAGAAGGGGAAACTTTGGCTATCTCAGGAGAGATATGTTCAAAAGGTACTTGAGAGATTCAACATGAGCAACTCCAAACCTGTTTGTTCTCCACTTGCAAGCCACTTTAAACTAAGTTCTAAGCAGTGTCCTTCAAGTGATGAAGAAAAAGATGAGATGAAAAAGGTTCCTTATGCATCCGCAATTGGTAGCTTGATGTATGTCATGGTTTGCACAAGGCCGGATATAGCTCATGCAATTGGTGTGGTTAGTCGGTTTCTCTCCAATCCTGGTAAAGAACACTGGTCAGCAGTGAAATGGATACTCAGGTATCTCAAAGGTACTTCTAGTTTCAACTTATGTTTTGGTAATTATAAACCTGTGTTGGTTGGATAAACAGATGCAGATATGGCTGGTGATGTTGATTCTAGAAAGTCCACATCAGGATACTTAACGAAGTTTGCAGGGGGAGCAGTCTCATGGCAATCAAGGTTGCAAAAATGTGTTGCATTATCCACTATAGAGGCCGAATATATTGCTCTTATTGAAGGGGGCAAAGAGTTGTTATGGATGAAGAAGTTCTTGCATGAACTTGGCTTAGTTCAAGAGAACTTTGTGTTGCACTGTGACAGTCAAAGTGCAATCCATCTCAGTAAGCATCCTACTTTTCACTCTTGATCAAAGCACATTGAGGTTAGATATCAATGGATTCGAGATGCTATGGAGATGAAGTCATTTGTTGTTGAGAAGATCCATACTGATGACAACGTGTCTGACATGATGACCAAACCTCTACCGAGAAAGAAGTTTGAGTTTTGCAGAAAGAAAGCAGGCTTGTTAGAGCCTTCTAAATTGAATTTTACATATTGATCGCCAGTATGACGAATTCCTCACATGGTGTGTGAGGGGGAGATTTGTTGTGTATGGTCCCACACCATGTGATGGTGGGACCATCACATTAAATGTCATGTGATGGCTGTCTCTTGGTGTTAATATTAGTGTGGTTCGGGTACTCTAGCAACAAATTTGAAAAGAGAAGAGAGGAGAAGAAAATCAAGAGAGAAAAGGAGAAGAAAAGGCAGCAGAGCAACCTGCATTCTTTCTTCGATTTCCAGCTCGTTCACCGTTGGATCGGGCTGAGATTTTGACAGCAGCTTCTAGACACATTGATCTTCATTCTAGACGGTTGGATCGAAAATTGGTGGTGTGGAAGCAGGCCGTTTTGACAGAAAACGGGGCTGTCAGTTTTGTGAGTTTTTCTCAAATAATTCTCCTTTAATCTTGTTGTAATCCAAGAATAAGTTGTTCTTGATGATATATATGTTGTATCCCTTAATTGAATCTGAGGAAGAATGATTGTGAACCCATTATTTGTTGATAGTGAAAGTTTTTAGGTGGACTACGGTCCCGTGGTTTTTCCCATATCGGGTTTTTCACGTTAAAAATCTTGGTGTTGATTTTGTGATTTTTGCATTATTTTTCATCATTGTTTGATTCTGTTTTACTGCACAAAGAGGGAAAGAATTAGGACTTATGAATTGTAATTGTATTCCGCTAAATTGATCCGAGTAAATTGGTGTCCGGTTGTTCCGAGTTTTCCCAACATGAATGAGATTCATGACGGCAAAATCATTGATGTGCTTCGCATTAGTTTTGATAGTCTCCGCGAATCAGAGAAGACAATATTTTTAGACATTGCATGTTTCCTGAAGGGGTTTAAAAAAGATCGAATAACAAGGATACTTGAAAGCCGTGGATTCCATGCAGGTATTGGATTACCGATTCTTATTGTGAGATCTCTTATAAGTGTTTCTCGGCATAGGTTGGTTGAAATCCCTTAAAAAACTCGATCTGTCTGACTGCTCTGAACTTAAAAATATACCAGAGAATTTGGGGAAAGTTGAAAGTTTGGAAGAGTTTGATGTAAGTGGAACTTCAATAAGACAACCGCCACAATCCATTTTTCTTTTAAAGAGTCTTAAAGTATTATCTTTTGATGGGTGCAAATGAATAGCTGTGAATCCCACGGATCACAGGTTGCCTTCTTTGTCTGGTCTGTGTTCTTTAGAAGTACTGGATTTACGCGCTTGCAATCTAGGAGAAGGGGCACTTCCTGAAGATATTGGCCGCTTATCTTCATTGAGGTCTTTAGATCTGAGCCAGAATAACTTTGTTAGCCTGCCTAAAAGCATAAATCAGCTTTTTGAACTGGAAATGCTTGTCTTGGAGGATTGCACGATGCTTGAATCTTTGCCTGAGGTTCCATCTAAAGTTCAAACAGTAAATTTGAATGGTTGTATAAGCCTAAAAACAATTCCAGATCCGATAAAGCTAAGCAGTTCCAAAAGATCAGAGTTCACATGTCTTAACTGCTGGGAATTGTACAATCATAATGGCCAAGAAAGCATGGGCTGGACCATGCTTGAAAGATACCTCCAGGTCTTCTCTTAATCAAACCCCAACCTTTTTCTTTCTCACTCTCCCTCTATCTATCTAACATTTTGGTTCTTTATTGTACAGGGTTTGTCTAATCCAAGACCTGGATTTGGTATCGCTGTTCCAGGAAATGAAATTCCAGGCTGGTTTAACCATCGAAGTAAGGGATCTTCAATTAGTGTGCAAGTGCCTAGTGGGAGCATGGGGTTTGTTGCGTGTGTTGCATTCAATGCAAATGATGAAAGTCCTTCTCTTTTTTGTCATTTCAAAGCCAATGGAAGAGAGAATTATCCTTCGCCGATGTGTATTAATTTTAAAGGCCATCTCTTTTCAGATCATATTTGGCTATTCTATCTATCTTTTGATTACCTTAAAGAGCTTCAAGAATGGCGGCAGGAATCCTTTAGCAACATTGAGTTGTCGTTTCATTCTTACGAGCAAGGAGTGAAGGTGAACAATTGTGGTGTCTGTTTGTTATCTTCTCCATATATTAAACCACAAACATCTGCCCATTTTATTGTCACAAGCAAAGAAGCAGCTTCTTCATATAAAGATTCTTTAGCTTTTTCTTCGTCGTACCATGAATGGATGGCCAATGTCTTCCCTGTCACCAGTGTCGCAGAAGCTAGTGATGCTTTCACCTATTTAAATTCAGTTCTAGCCCTGGGATTCATTATGCCAGTCGAGAAGGAACCAGAGAGAGTAATGGCAATTAGATCAAGACTCTTTGAGGCCATTGAAGAATCAAGGATGTCAATTATTATATTTTCTAGAGATTGTGCTTCTTTACCTTGGTGCTTTGACGAGCTTGTCAAGATTGTCGGATACATGGATGAGATGAGATCGGACACTGTGTTTCCAGTTTCTTATGGTGTCGAACAATCAAAGATGGATGATCAAACAGAGAGTTACACAATTGTCTTTGATAAGAATGAGGAAAATCTGAGGGAAAACGAGGAGAAGGTACAAAGATGGACGAATATTCTCAGTGAAGTTGAGATTTCATCTGGATCAAAAAGGTAATAATTACTTATTCATCTGGATCGAAAAGATAATAATTACTTCGAAAAGTTGCTTTCAGAAGAACTGAATGTCAACAAATCTATGATCTTTCTAAATGGCGTGGGAAAACACCGTGCAAGTTCACAGTGTGGTTACGGTTTTTTTTATTTTAAGGTAGATTTTGAATTTAAAAAACAAAATACTTTTAAAGTAGTTTTTTTTTATTCAATAACTTTTTAAAAAACAAATTTGAATGTGTTAATAAAGTTAAACAAACAAAATAATTGCATATATTCAACCTTCTAAAAAAAATATGCACAACACCATCAAATAGCAATTTATATCCAAAAACTTGTAACCAAAATAGAATGTATGAACTGGAATTCATTCTCCAGTCATGGGTTTAATGAATTAAACAACTACTACTACTACTAGACAATGTTTTTTTTTATATTGCTTTTTTCTTGATATTTTTTATGTATTTTTTTAAATATTTTTTAAATTTATATTTCAATTAATATCTTTTATTATGATTTTTTTATAGATATTTTTTTTATAGTATTGTTTGTATTTAATTTTTGATAAACATATTATTATTCATTAATAATTTTTTTTATCTTTTTGTATAAGAAAACTTAATTTTAAAAAATTAAAAATATAAATTTTCAAATAACATTAACATGTACAACAACCTTCAACAACCTTGCATAATATTTTTTTTCTATTGTTATTTTATTTAATCAATTTAATATGTATATTTGTTTTTAATATCATTTGATTACATAAAAATATTAATTTTAATAAATAAATTTAAAAAATATAAACAGGTAAATGTTCTATTTATTAACTAATTCAAATTTTCTAATTTTATTTTTAGTTATTGTTAATATGTTTTTTTTATTTATTCACATAATTGTCAATTTATTTGATTATGTGGGCTTTTTTAATTTATATTTTTAATTCTTTTATGCATAAAATACACAATAATTTTGTAAGATAAAAAAATATTTGGTCCAAAGAAAAGCGGTACCTTATTTATTTATTTTTTCATAAATAATTCGCAAAAAAAAATATTATTAGACATAAGCTCAAAGAAAATGGAACACTCGGACTAGTCTGACTTCCTAGACCAGCGCATAACTTTTATTTTTTAAAATTTTAATTTTATTAAATTAATGCTTTTTTTATATTTTCTTAAATATTTTTAATTTATATTTAGATTAATATTTCTTTTCATTTTGTTAAGATTATATTTATAAATTTTTTTGTTAAGATTTTTTTTAACCTGCGACGAATTTACGTAACAAGTATCTAGTAACACCGATTCCATGTATAGTTTGACTATGCGGTGGGGATGGGAAAAGGAATGTTTAGTTTTCAAGTCCTTTTTTATCTAATCTATTTTTTTGTATGACAATTTTACCAACCGAATGATAGAATTTTTTTTTATTCAGCAACAATTTAATGTGGTTCGACCCTACAATATGCATTAATAATTGAAGTTTGAGAAAATTCCCATTGTGCCAAGCTACACACACACACACACACACAACACTTCTGACCTCTCCTTCTCATGACTCTCAGCGGCGAAGGAGCTCCAGCAACGCAGCAGCAGCAGATCCAGCTCCACCTCCACCAGCAGCGGATCCAGCATCTCCAACTGGTCAAGCAGTGGCAGGGATGGCTCCAGAAGCGCGACGAGCATCTCGAGCTGCAGGAGCGGCAGCGGCGGCTGCTGCTGGAGCCGCCGCGGCGGCGGATCGATGGGAGGCCGCGGCTGCTCGGGCGGCCGCGGCCGCTGCAGCTGGTGCTCGGGCAGCGGCAGCTGGTGCTCGGGCAGCGGCAGCTGGTGCTCGAGCAGCGGCAGCAGCTGCCTTGGTTTTGGTTAGGAATCTAACTTGCTTTAGCTTGAAGATCTTCGTCAGTTTTTGCTCATGGTTTTGGTTTGGGGTAATTAGATTCACATTTTGCAATATTGGTTATCGGTGGCGTCTCGGTGTTTCTGCGACCGTAGATTCCAAGAGGTTTTTCCAGCTACTAATTCTATAAATATAATGAAAACAGAAATGAGAAACTCGTCAGTTTTTCTATTGATGTAGAACGAGGAAGAAGACGAGGGGGGGAATAGATGAAGGAGGAGAATAGTGTTAGAAGAATAGAAAGGCGACGAGTAAATTCAAGGGGAGAGCAGTAGGAGTTGATATTCAGAACTCTTAATTAATACTAAAAATATTGTTAATGTAAATGAAGGAAAAAGATGGATTTTTGGGTAATATTATTTATATTAATACTAAAAATCTTGAAAGATTATTATTAAATGTAGTATTTTAAGTAGTGAATAAAAATGATGGTGATTATTATTTGATGTGATTATGCTTAATTAACGAGTGAAAGATTATTATTAAATCAGTCTTTTAAGGTTATATTATGTTTCGCTTCTACTATTTTTTTGTTATTTTTTCTAATGTTAGTATTTCTAATCTAAATAAAATATTTAATTTTGTATATAACATGTTTTCAATGATTAAATGTTGTCTGTTTTTTATGTTGCAAACAGATTTAATTTTGTTGTGGGATCAGTACTTGAATTTATATATTGTGAGTATTAATAAAATGTTTAATTTGTATATAACATATTCTTCTTGAATTTAGGATGAGTGCCTGTGCTCTGCAAAATTTCAACCTGTATTTTGAAATAGCTCGTCTGTCCACTTTTTTAACTCTGTTTTTTGGTGTATGATATATTTAAATTAAAAACTTTATATATTATTAATAAACACTGTATCTTGTTTTTTTAAAATCAATTTTATTCAGAATTCTTTGAAATTAATTTTAAGTATTTTAATATTTCATGTTATAGTATTCATACTAAAAAATATTTTTCAACAAAATCTTAACTCGTTAATTTGATATTTGATTAAAATCCAATTACACTTATTAATGACCACGTTTTAAAACCATTTTCTCCCACCAGCAGGCATTTTACATTCAAAATACATGAAAATTGATCTTTAAATGTGAGCAAGCTGTATGCATGCATTCTAACCATTCTAAACAATTCTCTCAGTTCTCTGTTTCAAAAGGTGATTGTTAATGTGATAAGATATAGTTATTTAAAAAAAAAATCAATACAGTTTATCAAAATAATATAAAAAATAAATATAAAACTTAATTAAAAATAAAAATACATAAAATTATTTTTTTAATTATAAAAACAAATAAGCTCTCTAAATCCTCACAACCTAACCTATTAGATAAAATCATCAAGAAAGACAATATTTTTAATGTGTTACTTTTATGTTAAGGCATGATTTATTTTATAAAAAGTAGATTTTTAGAAATATTTTGTATTTATTTGTTACTAAAAAAGTGGATTAACAAAACCCCTTTTGGTTAAAGAAAAATACCTTTTAGAAATTATAAAAAAAATAAAAATATCATATTATTTATTAATTATATCAAATTTAATATTCAAACTTTTGATTATTATATATTTTATTTTGAATCTTTTTTGTTTTAATTGTATCATTTAGAGTTTGATTTAATTTGATTTTTATATTAACTTTAGTCTTGATTTTTATTATCGTTACTTGTTTTTTTTCTTATCATTTTTTATCTGAAATTTTTTATTTATCTCATTCTTTTAATTAGTATTTATTTTATTTTGAATAATTTATGAAATTATAATTATTATTTTAATTTTATTATCTTTTAATTTTTTTATCTATTATATTTGATCTTTATTATGTTGATTGTTATTTATTATATTTGAGATAATAAATAAAATTAATTTTTTTAATAAAATTTTTAAAAAAATTAATAAGTTATTCTTTATCTTATTTTTCATGAGATAATTAAACACTAAAAAATATTTTTTAATTTATTTTTTACGATATTATCAAACATAAAAAATTATTTATTTTCTATAAAAAACATTACCTAAAATAAATTCATTTCCACCGAGGAAACTGCAAAGTGTTTGTTTTTTATTCTAAAAAACAGAAAACCACCTTCGGTGTGCAATGCAACATTTCAAGCCCCAAGTTAGTCAGCTGCTGCTGTCAAAACCCTGCGATATTGGGAATTAAAGTTTGCTGGTAGGAATTAATTTTAGGTTACATCTTTGGTGAACAAGGCCGAGTCACCACTGATCATGAACATCTTGGATTCAATTTGCCAAATTCTCAGTTATTCTTGAATTAGCATAAATCTTCCAACTCTATTTATATGCCAAAATTATTTTTCTTTGTTATTTCAAATTGGCCCAACTTTGTCTTAAGAACCACCCAGGACTTGCAATTTATAACCCCAAGCCCTTGGAAACTTTTGGGATTATACAAATGCCCCTTCTAGTCCTAAATTCATGGCGACACAAGTAGTGAAAAGAGAGAAACAAACAAGACGATTTAGCCAAAAACCCCAAAGAAGGTTTATGCAGGGTTTAAGGCGGCCGGTATGCTAATACCTCTACCATACCCTCTCTATAAACTCATTTCTTTTCTCAAGTTGCATTACCCGCGCAGTTCAATTCATCTCTCAATCACTTCAATTCCATTTGTTTTCTTCTCTTTTTTTTTCATTTCCTTTAATTAGAGTGCCCACTCCCATATATTTTCTACAAAAATTTTTGATCCTTTGATTACTTTTGATAAGAAACCCCAAATTCCATCTCAGAAACACCCACGGTTATGTGGAGAAACGTCGCAAAACAAGCCACCTTGAAATCCCAATCAAAGTCCCTCAATTTTCCTTCATTTCCAAGAACTTACAGCTTTTTAGGAGCCTCTAAAGAACCCATCTTTTTTGAGAAACTCAAGTTCCATGCGCTTAATAACACAAGTCCACGACTGAGTTTTCGAGCAATTGGCGAAATATCAACCCATGAAAATTCTATGGGAAAACCCAGTTTTATTTTTTTGAGAAATAGTGATAGTAATAATGGGAATCGCTGTGCTGGATTTTGTCCAAGAGGGTATGTGAGTGTAGCTGAGGCAGTGTCATCAACAGATGTTGAAGATAATGTGTCTGTTGCCGATGAAGTGCAAGACTTGCTGCCAGAAATGAGGAAAGAAGAGGAGAAAGAGGAGCACTTTAGGAGGCGGCGGCTACATGCTAACCCTGGAATAGGGTCAAGGAAGCATAGGGTCTTAAGGAGAAGGCAAGTGAAGATTGAGGCGGAAGCATGGGAACTGGCAACGAAAGAATATAAGGAGCTTTTGAAGGATATGTGTGAGCATAAGTTGGCTCCTAATTTGCCATATATGAAGAGTTTGTTCCTTGGTTGGTTTGAGCCTTTTACAGATGCAATTGCGAAAGAGCAGGAGTTGATTAGAACGGGGAAGAGTAGGCAGGGTTATGCGCCGTATTTTGATCTGTTGCCAGCTGACAAGATGTCTGTTATTGCAATGCATCAACTCGCAGCAATGGTAATGACTGGTGGGGAACATGGATGTGCAAGAGTTGTGACTGCTGCTTGTATGATTGGTGATGCAATTGAGCAGGAGGTAAGTAATTTTTAATGTTTTATTTGCTTATCTTTACTTGCGGTTGGATTTGTAGACAGAGGATAATGAGTGCCCATATAAAAATATTGAAAGATAAGCGATAACATAAAGTTTCTTAAATTTACTTTTAGACAACCTTCATCTGAGGTGATGAACTAGGAAGAAAGATGAAAGTTACTATGTACAATTATGAGATAAAAATCAGCTATGGAGCTAGCAGTGCCTGGAAAATTAGATTTTGAAGTTAAGTTCCGTAAAGTTTTGTCGAATGTTGAATGGGGTTTTTCTGGATTTCTTTTTTATGTATCTATAGTTTTTACTTTCAGTCCAAGTTCTTCTGCTGTTCATGGTTCCAGGGAGGACACTGAATGTAGGTACGAAAAACAATGTAGTGTAAGATCCTTTAGATACCAAGTTTTTACAATTTTTTCATTATGTGTTGAACTTTTCATATCACGGGCCTTATTAGGCTGAATATTCTGTTACGCCTTTCTTTATTGAGCTACAATTTCTTCAAAGCATGGGCATTGTGGACTCATAAGAGTGACATTCAACATTCCTTTGTCAGAGCTCATCTCATGTTTCGATACTGTTTCACTATGGATTTATACTTTTGCATTTCCCTGTTGGGGACAGCAATTATCTTTATCATTTCGATTATGTGTGTTCTTGTTTGTGCCTTTCTTTTGTAAGTTGTTTAAATTTTCTCTTAGTTTAGACTTTAAAGGCACGCGTGACCCTTTGCTCTACTGGCTCTTTGACTATGGGAGTCGCTTCCTCTTTTCTTTTCCTTTTTTTCTTTTTAAAAAAGAACTATACAGTGAAGAGATATTTAGGCGTACCATTCTTAATCCATTTTGTTGGAAATCCCAACTCTTCAGCCTTGTTCTCTTTCTTTGAACTGAGGACTGAATCTGTAACAGTTTCTGTGATGAAACAGATTAGAATACACAATCTCTTGGAGAAAACAAGGAAGAAAAAGGAAAAGGCTTATGATAGCAAGAATGGTGTAGAAGGTGAATCCACTGCTGTCGTGAAGGAACAAGAAAACCTAAGAAAAAAGGTCACTGATTTGATTAAAAAACAAAAGCTGCCAGCTGTGAGGAAGATTGTGAAGGGGAAGGATGATTCAAAACCATGGAATGCAGATGCTAGGGCTAAGGTTTGCGTGCTTGTAATCATTGATAAAGGCTAATTTTCTTGAACAAATGTATCGTGTACAAATTTGATTTCTGTCCTTGCACTTTGCAGGTTGGCAGCCGTCTAATTGAATTGCTGTTACAAACAGCTTATATACAGCCTCCCTGCAATCAGTTAGCTGATACTCCATCTGAACCTCGACCTGCATTTGTACATACATTCAGAACTGTGTCATATGAAAATAAGTATGGAGTCATTCTTTAATTGACTCAATGAGCTCAATTTATCTTTTCTTCCTTGTAATTGCTCCTAACTGATGCAGCCTTTTCTTAAATAGGAAGGGTGCGAAGAAATATGGTGTTATTCAATGTGACCCACTAGTCCTCAAGGGCCTAGAGAAAACTGTGAGTAACCCAGTCATATTTTGTTCTTCTAGTGATATCTAGTTTTCATATTTTATCATCCTTTATGACATGAACTTGTGTCAGGGTGCCATATACTTTCAAAGCAGATAGGTTAGTTTCTAGATTTTAGAGCTGAAACAGATAAGATTTGTAGGTAATTTCCATGGTGCCTCTTAAGTTGCAGATTGTCTTTCATTCTTTTTTCTTGCACAAGAAGTCATAAAAATGTTGTTTCTCCAAGCAGGCTAGGCACATGGTGATTCCTTATATGCCAATGTTGGTGCCACCACTTAGATGGAGAGGGTATGTTAACTTGTTTTATATTTACAGTTTTTCCACGATTGTCTTGTTTTAAGTTTATATTTTTTAGTTGGATATATTCCAAGTTCAGAAATATTAACATAGTGTTTTGGTTACTTCTGCTTGATGCCTGGAGCTGTTTTCAATTTTCATGTCAAGTTAAATGCTTAAAATGGTATAATAGATGAAGTGATGAATCTCTGATTATAAAGACTGGAATTCCAATCCCAATTTCAGTTAATTGAAATTAACATTTCAGCATGTTTCAAGGCTCTGCCTCTCCATTTCTGTAACCTCCATTGGAAGGGAAACTAATTGTCTTGCAGGTGTTTATTGAAAACATGGTGAATGTGAGATATGAGATGGAGGGTTTTGTCTAGGATTCTCAACAAAACGGACAGCACTGTCTTTAAACATTGAATAGCATTTGCTAGTCACAGCCATGTCTAATACTGGAAAATTAACATTATTGCCACAGGCAGGAGAATTTAGGGATTGCTATGGAATTCTTTATTATAATGTTTTTGATGTTAAAGGGAGAGGTATGCTTCATGGAAAAGAATGGTTGGCAGTTAGAGATAAAATATAGAGAAAGAAAAGGTGTTCGGTTTTCTACAAGGATGCTGTGGTGGATTATTTTAGCACAAGAAAAGATAAGAGTATCGAATTGTTGTTTTCATGTGAAGTCAGACATGTTGTTAATTTAGGATTAGGATAATGCATAGAGAACCTGATTGAAGTAGTTTAGTTTCTTTAGGTGATGATTCATACATAGATATTTATTTCAAATTTCAAATGTACCAGAAGCGCAAGGAGATAACAGATGATTACATGGGAGAAATGGCTCAGATGGATCTCTGCAGTCAAACTGAGATTTTTGAACCTTATTGTTTGGCAAGTTAGTTATGATATATTTTTCAAGGACTTTGGTTAAGTTTTTCATGTATAGGTGATCACAATCCTCATTGGAAAAACTCCACATGCTTTGGAATATGAAGAGGCCTCTATAGCAGCTTTTGCCATTCAACCTGTTGCCTTTAAATCTGATAAGCTCCCTAGCGCTTTTGGTTGTAAATTGCCCATTAGGACTGAGATTCCTGGACACACTTTCTATCTACAAAAAGAAAAGATTTAAACCAGTGATTGCACTCTGAACATCTTAATTTGATCAGATTGAGCATCAGATGAAAACCATTTCATGAATTGGTTTTGGGGAAAGAGCACTTTGTTTACTAGCAATTTTATAGTGGGTCTTGGATCTTTCACTCAATCATCATGCAAGTTGCTGGAGGCACATTAGCATAGTCCCCACTAAAATTAATTTTAGATCCTTGTATACAAATTTGGAAGATACAAATTCTTCATACATGTTTCTTACATACGCTACTTTAATCTGGCATTTAACGAGTTTGTGTTTGGATTCTGGTTCCCATGTAGTTGTAGCAACTCTTAACACCACTATTGCTTCTAGTAACAAATCAGGACCTGGCATTTAAGTAGCTTTTTCGTGTGTTCTAAGCTCTTCTTAGATAATTGTGTCATAGCTTGTGATATTTACCCCTCTGTTACTCGTGTCGAGCATAACCTCAATGCCCTTTGCAGTTATGATAAAGGAGCTCACTTGTTCTTACCATCCTATGTCATGCGGATACATGGTGCTAAACAGCAACGTGAAGCAGTTAAGAGGGCACCTATGAAGCAGCTACAACCAGTTTTTGAGGTCTGTACACATTAGATGCATTGCATGGTTACTGATGCGTATTTTATTGTTTGAACTAAATCATCTTTTGGTACTAACATGTGATGTTCTTTGAACACAATCTTATACTGATAATTGTGTATACCTTCACATGCTATCACATGTGTAGATTTTACCAGCTTAGCTTCTGGTTGAACAAGGATTCTCTTTTGTTTGAATTAATTTTCCAGGCCCTGGATACACTAGGAAATACCAGATGGAGGGTAAATAAGAGGGTACTTAGTGTTGTTGATAGAATATGGAGTAATGGAGGCTGTCTTGCTGATTTGGTAGACCACAGTGATGTGAGTATCTTTTCTAACTTTCCTCAATGTAACTTTTTTTTTTTTTCTGAGAAACTCCTTTACCTTTACCTTTGTGTTCCAAGAATTGATCATGATGTCTATAGCAATTAAAAAACCTTTCTCATTTAATTTCTTCATTTCAGGTTCCTTTACCTGAGAAGCCAGAAACAGAAGATGAAGCACTACTTAAGAAGTGGAAGTGGAAACTCAGAGGAGTGAAAAAAGAGAACAGGGAAAGACATGCACAGCGATGTGACATAGAACTTAAACTTGCTGTAAGACTCAATTTACTTTATTTTAGACAGTACATTTTCAATCTTCTTGATGGCGTTCATGCCATCATTCTTAATTGGCTCCAGGTAGCACGGAAGATGAAAGATGAAGAAGGTTTCTATTATCCACACAATATTGACTTTCGTGGGCGTGCCTACCCCATGCACCCATACTTAAACCATCTTGGATCAGATCTGTGCCGGGGGATTTTGGAGTTCGCAGAGGGACACCCTCTTGGAAAGTCAGGCTTACGCTGGCTGAAGATACACATTGCAAATCTATTTGCTGGTGGTGTAGACAAGCTATCCTATGAGGGACGGATAGCTTTTACTGAGAATCACCTTGATGATATATTTGATTCCGCAGACAAACCATTTGATGGAAAGCGTTGGTGGTTGCATGCAGAAGATCCATTTCAGTTCTTGGCTGTGTGCATTAACCTAACTGAAGCTTTGAGAAGCTCCTCGCCAGAAACATATATTTCACATATTCCTGTTCATCAGGTATATCTTATCAATGTATTGCATTGTGCCCATATAAACTTTTTGTGGAAGTTTTTTAAGGATTGTAAAGCATCCTACCCAATTGAGCACAGTTTTACTGGAATGGTAGGGAATGGATTGAGAGAGGCAGAGGTGTTAGGAAGATGAATGGTAAAAGGAGAGTCAAGATTCTTTGTTATTGTACCTTGTATGCTTTAGGAAAACAAATAAAATGATAAGCTTAAGTGGTTTCTATTGGTTCTATTACATAAAAAAACTGTTGGACCATGTGGGACAATCAACTTAAGCACTCATCCCTGGGCTTATCTTTGTTCTTCTGACCTATAATTTTTCTCATAACGTGTTCTGCCTTCTGATGTACCCCTTCCCTCATATGGTTTTTTGTAGGATGGTTCCTGCAATGGCCTACAACACTACGCTGCACTTGGAAGAGACAAGGTAACGTCCTTAACTTGAATTGGATGATTTTATGTAGTTTTTCTTTTCTCTGTGATTACTGCTGATAAACAAGACCCAATATGTGCAATCTGTTTGTCTGATTTTTGTTTGCAAAGGCACTATGCTGATGCCAATCATTGTTGAATTCAAGTTGTGTTTTTTAGAAGTGGTCTGCAAACTTTTATTTTTTGAACTTCATTTTTATTTTTGAAAAAAGTAAAGTAATGCATTTGATTATATTTTGAATCCCTCTGCTTTTGTTAAATCATTGGAATATTGAACAGTTGGGAGCAGCTGCTGTTAATCTAGTTGCAGGAGAGAAGCCTGCAGATGTCTACTCAGGAATAGCTGCTAGGTAAGGGGTTCCCTCATGATATAGTAGAAAAGATTTGAGCTAAGATGAGCTTTTGTTGAAGCAAACCAATGGAGCTGGTTGTTTTTATTCAGACTGATTTAAAGATTAGGTCGAAGATTTGAAAACGCAGAGATTTTTTGAGAAACTAAGTGCTGAAAATTGTGGAAACTACTCTTGGTTGTTGGGCCTTAATAAAGGAATACTCTTCTTTAAATCTGAAGTTCCATTTAATTACATGAGGACAGAATCTGAATTTTTAGATTTATAACCAACTCTTAATAGGATGACCTGCAAATATGATCCTAGGAATATAAACCAAAAATGCTTCCTAATTGGGTCCCATTTTTTCTGAAACGTACCTACCAGCGTTATTGGATCAAATAGAAATCTGCAATTAAGATTATCATCCCGAAGACTAAGAGTTTGGAAGCACTACTCTCACAAAACTAAAAGAAGAATGTATTTCACTGGCCGAGTTTTCTAGCTTTCAAGGAAATCCAGGTATTTGTAATGAAGTAGTAACATCCAATCGAAGGTTAATATTTCTGCTTAAATTAGGAACTTTAATTTGTTTCAATTCAATCAAAGCAAATCTTTAGTCAGCAATGCTCTTATTTCATGGCCTGTGACCAGATCCATATGTTAGCCCTTCATGTGCAGTAGTCAAAGTCCTGTAGTATTCATTGGATATGTTTAATTGGAGCCAAATTTGTAAAGCCTCTACAAGAACTTTTCTTTTTCAATCCTATATTTCTGTAGTGCATTTCTGGATGTGAAGCAAGCAGATATCTGCAAAAGGATGCTGTGATAAACATGCACTTTTGCGATGCAGAGTACTTGATATCATGCGGAGGGATGCACAGAAAGATCCAGATGTTTTTCCTGATGCATTGCGTGCAAAAGAATTAATTAACCAGGTTTCTGCATGCTTTGATTGTTGATCATAGTGGTCTCCTGTCACTAAGGGATTGCTTAGTTACTATTGGGTCAACACTGTTTCATGCTTTTCCTTTTTTTCTGGCCCATTCAAAAGATAGGGTGTACCTTGCCATTTTTCAATGTGGATAAGTTCTTTTACTTTCAAACTAATGGTGGTTTGACTCCATCTAGGTGGATAGGAAATTGGTGAAACAGACAGTGATGACATCTGTGTATGGTGTAACTTACATTGGTGCTAGAGACCAGATCAAAAGGAGGTTAAAGGAACGTGGCATCACAGAGGAGTCAGATATCTTTGGTTGTTCTTGCTATGCTGCAAAGGTGTGAAGGGAATGTCCCAACAGTGATGATTCATAATTCCTTAGCTTTACTCTTTTTCATAAAACATGTCACTGACAATATTTTATATTGTTGCTTGATCAGGTGACCTTAACTGCCTTAGGAGAGATGTTTGAAGCTGCACGAAGTATCATGAACTGGCTTGGGGATTGTGCAAAGGTGAGTCTGTCTCTATTTATTTGTTTTTCCTTTATGTTAATTTTCTTTTTTTGGTTATTTTTTTTATCTAGTTTCTATATCAGCAACTGACTTTCTGTTTACATTTTCTCTTTGCATTTTACCTGACCAGATTATCGCATCTGAAAATGAGCCAGTGCGGTGGACAACTCCCCTAGGGCTTCCTGTTGTACAACCTTATCGTAAATTAGGGACGCGAAGTGTGAGTTCTATAACATTTGCAGAAGCACAGTAGATCATATAGTACTGACAGGAAAAAGCAAATGATTGGCATTTTGTTACATTCATATCGATAGAGAGGGCATTTTGAGTACTCTTATCTTCCTTTTGTGCAATTGCTGCAGATCAAAACTTCCCTACAGGTTTTAATACTGCAAAAAGAAACTGACAAGGTAACCTTACTTATCTTTGTTGCTCGTTTCTGCTTTGGTAATCAAGATTCCATAATATTTACTTTGACTCTGAGTCTGTGCTAAGATGTTGATAACACATGAAATTGTGAAAAATCTGAAATAACCTGTTTTTATTGCTGAAATGTTGTTTGAGGATATAGTATCTTACATTGGTACTTTCTGCTAGCTGTTTCCCAATTTTTTGAACATGATTTCTGGTGGACTTCAGTGGGTGCCTTGGCTTTTTGTCTAGCTAAATTGCCCTGATTTTTTTTTTCTTTATTCAGTCTGGACTGTGACCAAAATACTAAAACAAAGGGGGAAAAGGTTGTACCTTCTGGATCTTGGATCTCAAATTTGGCAGTTCTTTTACTGTTGCAGGTTATGGTCCAACGACAAAGAACAGCTTTCCCACCAAATTTTGTTCATTCCCTTGATAGTTCTCATATGATGATGACTGCAGTTGCCTGCAAAGGGGCTGGCTTAACCTTTGCAGGTTTTTCACTCATTGCTGGATTTTGTCTCAATTGCTGTCCTATTCCTAGTTTTGATTTCTCATTACTGTATATTGGCATACCATCACAGGAGTTCACGATTCATATTGGACGCATGCATCTGATGTGGATGAAATGAACAGGATACTGAGGGAAAAGTTTGTTGAACTCTATGAAACACCTATATTGGAGAACGTAAGTATTAGCACTGCTATATTATTCTAAAACTTATAAGGGCAATGGCCCATTCATTGGCATCATAGGCAAAAACCCAATACAATATTTTTGAAGTTTATTTGGCGGAGTGGATAAGAGGCAATTAATTATTTTTTACTAGCTTTATTCGATTGCGGTTGTTTTGGTTGTGAATAAAAGAACAAAGAAAAGAGATATGCACCATATGTTTAAAGAAACAACACTTGTTAGAGTTAATTAAAGGATTTTTTATAATTTGTTGTCTGAGGGTGTTTTTTTTTAAGCAGAACTCATCATTTATACTGTTGGATTTGTATGCAGTTGTTGGAGAGCTTTGAAAAGTCTTTTCCCACGTTGTCTTTTCCACCTTTGCCTGACCGGGGAGACTTTGAGCTGAGGGAAGTGTTGGAATCACCTTATTTCTTTAACTGATTCAGTGCAAGGGGTCCTCCTCTCATGGCCACACTAACGTGACCCCCTTCTGAGAGAAGCGTTGGAATCACCTTATTTCTTTAACTGATTCAGTGCAAGGGGTCTTCCTCTCATTGCTACACTAACGTGACCCCTTTCTTTTATGGGTGTCATTAATTCTTTGTTCCTTGCCAAGCCTGGCTATGGAAAGCTGTGATCTAATGAAGAACTTCCTGCTAGAGACTAGCCTCTCTATTGTATATAGTATCTTGAAAGGAGTCGTCAAGCATTGAAGATCTTCATTTGGTCTGTGAGTTTTGACTTCGCTCTGAATGCTGTTGTATAGCAAGCATATTTATTTTGTACTGGGAATTGGCTTCGCTGGGTTCTTGCATTGAACAAGAATGAATGAAGAGACTTGTGATCATTGTGACCCACCATAGTTCCAATCCATCTTCTTAACCACCAAAGTAACACCCATTGGCCACCACCACATACAGAAAACAAGACACTCCACCAGATAGCCACATTTGAGATTCACCATTACAAATCAATCCATACCAGCAATAATCATATTCTCTTCATTTGTATGAGGGTCATAACAACACAGCAAATCAAACTCTGAGAGAGACATGAAAGGGATTGGAATTAAATAAGGAGAGTCTTCTGCCAAAATTCCTTTTTGTAATTATTATTTTTATTTGTAATTTTTTTTACTTCTTTCTCCTATCTTTATTAAAAAAAATTAAAGTAATTTTTTTTTTTTAAAAATGACATCAACAGACAAGTTATCCATTGCAACACTAAGTCAGCGTTACTACCTGCATTATTAACAACTTAAATTGCATGATCCTGTTAAGCATGTTGGTGATAAATAACTAAATCTTTTGATTAGTTGAATTTTATTTTTCTACTTTTGTACTTGTTATTCAAAATTTTCATTAATATTATTTTTATGTCTATAAGAAAAATACCATCTTTCATTTTATTCTATATATTTTTACTTATCAACTAACTTTGTCATTAATATTTAGCAACTAATCCTTTTTATTATTTATGAAACTTGCCTAAATTTGTAAAAAGTTGATATAAGTGTTTGGTTGACCCTTTTACATTTTAAGGTTTAGTATTGCATGTTCATAGTTTTTTTAGTATATATTCTAGTCTTGATTAATCTTTATATTAACAAAAAAAAAAAAGAATTAGCTTTATTTTTGTATTGTGTTTTTACTTAGAAGATATGTTTGTGATCTCATTTTCATCTATAAGCTAACCTAGTGTTGCTTGTATTTATTTCATGTTTTTCTAGAGCCTAACCTTGAGTTTACAGTTATTATGATATCTTTAAAATCAATTATGAGTATAACATTATAGAGTTTGTGATAACTAAGTTAGTTATAGTCAAATGTGCCTTGACATTAATTGAGAGAACTGAAGATTGGAGAATAGTTGCTATTTTTCAAACCTATATCAAATGTGTAGATAAAAATTGCAAAATCATCATTAATAATAAAAGCTGTATTAATACAATATCTTCTAATATTGTAAGTTGTTTAGGTTTAAAGTGTATTCTATATTATAAGTTATTTAGCATATCATCGCAAAATCACTATTAATAATAAAAGTTGTATTAATACAAATCTTCTAATATTATAACTCGCTTAGATTTAAAGTCTATTCCATGTTATAAGTTATATAGCTTATCATAGGTTAACACCACCTTAATAGCAATCCAGGAAATGTTTTTTTGTTTTTATCAAATTCTTAGGCAATCATAATAAAAATTGGTGTGATGTTAATCTAATAGATATATAGTATGTCATTTTAAATATGTCATGGCAATTTAAATAGGTCATGGCTATATGATATAGGCATCATCATTTCTAGTAAATCATATTCATGTTTTTTAGTTTTTAAGAATAGAAATATCTAGCTCATTAGATTACCTTCAAGATCTAACCATAAAAACAAGAAAAAATAGTGTGAAAGAAAAGGGAATTTATATAATTAGTCCAAGTGAATTTGTGATAAAAATAAAGGAAGATTTTATTGTGTCAGGTTTGGTTATGGAGAATTTTTTTTTAAAATTCTCTAGTGAAACTATCTAAAGACACAAGTGTGAATAATATAATAAGTTTAAATAAATTTCTAAATGAGGTTCAAGAGAGTTTATTGTGTTTGTGCGCTTTGGTTATAGAATAAGTTTTAAGTAACTTTTTAAAGGAATCGCATGAAAAGATTAGTGTGGTGTCAAAAAAGTTTTGAAAAATTTATTATGTCTAATATCTATTTATTTGTTATCCTTAATTATAATAATATATGGTCTGAATCAAAATATAACACTCTTTATATAAAAATAACTTAGTGATTTAAAATCTAATGATAACTTACAGAGTTATTGTATGAGCCTTTCTATGAATATACATGATATTTTTATATAAAATTCTTTTAAGAGTCAGCTCAGTGTACTTATTATTTAACAAATATCTGCATATTAATTCTAAATATTTCTTATATCTCAGTTTATGAAAGCAATTGTTTTTTTATATTTAGTTTTAATATAATATTAATTATAAACATTTATAAACAATGTTCTAATATAATAAAATCTTAAAATTATAATAATTTTATTATTTCTAGTTTACCACTGGGAATATCAATGACAATCTAGTCAATTTCTGCCATAATATTCAATTCCATTTCAGCTACTTCAGTTTCCTACCTTTGTATGGAGACATTGGTCAGTTTTCCCGATGTACTGCTTTTTTTATTGGTCCTATAGGTGGGTGGTTGCTTTTTTGTGGTAGAAATAGGCACCTTGCTTTATCAAGTTTCTTATCCTTAGCTCGCGAATCCCTTTTCTGATCAACTTCTCCTGATGGGTCAGTAATCTTCAATAGAAACAAGATCCTACCGAGTTTAGATTATAGAAAGGCTAATTCCTTTCTAAGCTATACAGTTTATTCAACATTGACAAGAAAATCAGGAAATAAGTGACTAATGCAGCGGTGATGAAATGTTTTTTTCTTCTCCATCAATAAACCATACAACCATTTAGATTTAACACTTCTAATAGCAGCAAAAAATCAAGGCATGACAATAAGAAGAAAAAGAAAAAGAAAAGGAAAGAAGTCATCACTAAAGATAGTTTTTCGATTAGGAGTATAGGTAACAAAATGAACACTTTAAATGACATTAGAACATAAATCTAAAAGGGATTGAAAAACTGGATGCAGATTAGTGTCGTGTTCAAGGTAAGTGAAATCATTATTGTATTTGACATCAAATATCTAGAAATGAGGAACTCGAAGTACGAAATCCAAAGCCACTTACTTTTTTATTATTCTATCACGAGTTTTCTCCTGCTTTTCTATAAGCTACCCTTTGTTTTCTCCTGCTTCTCTAGTAAACCAACATATATGTAAACACCAAAGGACTTTGGGAATAAATTATAGAACATGATAGACATAAAGTTGTAACACCTGCACATACAAACTTTATTTAAAATAAGGTCAATTAAAAGAAAAGAGAAAGAAACAACGAGTAATATCCAAATAACAAAATCTAAGATATCTACCAAGCATTATTTATGCATGTATGGTGACAACAGTCTTACTAGTGGCATTAAGTTAGCTGGTTATTGAAAATTGTACAATTGAGATTAATTATGCAAGGAAAGAACACAAGAGGAAATTTCAGAAATATACGAGGACAACAATGCAAAAACAGTTGCATTCATTTCTAATCCATATCTTTTCAAACAATAACACTCTCATAATATAACATTATATATGAGACACGTTGAAACAATCTCAGTATATATCGGGAAAAAAAATGAACTAAAGCTTACTAAAGACTTTGACCATCATGAATCCTAGTTATAGTTTTTGGCCAATACATTATGAATTGTGGCTCAACATCACAAGTTACAGTGGTGTTAAGTGAAGTAGACAGTAATGTCAGGTGATGAATAGTCGGGAGACAATACTAGAGGCATGAAAGATATAAAAGAATGGATAAGTCGAGGAATCAAGAAAGAAAGTTACTTGCTGGCCAAATCGAATAATATCACCAACATGCAATGCCACATAAACTCTCTTCTCCACCTGGAATATAGAAAAGGAGAAGCAACTAAAAATGCAACAAAAAACCATCACCAATTGGAAAGAGATTTTTTCAACAGCAGCATATAAAATACACAAACATACTTTAAATAAATCTTTTAAGTAGGAAATTTTAAAGGAAGAAGCTATCTTGCACACTCATTCACTACCTGAGAACAAGGCTTTCTTTTTCAAGATTGTTAGCTAATAAATATGCAATTCATTTTATGGGGTCAACTCCTCCCTTCCTTACATCCTGACATAAGACAACTTCAAATTCAAATCTGTATGCATGAGCTACATTAAATCTTAGAATGATTTGGAATTGTATATATACAGGAATAAATAACTTTTTTAGTTATCCTCTTTGTATTTTTGTTCTATTCTATCTTTGAATTGTAACTATATATTGCCTTATATGGAGAAGAATAAAATGTGTGAATTAATATAACAAAAACTCTATTGTTTACATGGTATCATAGTAGACTCAATTCTAAAGATGTCTGCATTAACAACAATCGTATATGAATCTCGGATCTTTTCTCTTTCTATAAAAAAAATCTGTATCAAACTGTTATTCTCATTTTACAAAACAAATCTTTTATATTTCTAAAACATCATTTACACAAGCTATTTTCTTCTTCTTCATCTGGTATTTTCTTTCTTTCTTTCATGGCTATAAAAATGTCAACTGCAATCATTCCAATACCAATACAACAGATTATTATACATCAAAACAATTTTACCTTCCCAACCGGAATCATCCTTAATGAGATCAATTATCCATTATAGTCTTAACTCATAGAGATGCGTATAGAGCTCGCAACAAAACTGGATATCTCATAAGAAAAATAACAAAACCAAAATTTAGATATCCCAATCTTGAAATATGGATCACTAAAAATTACAAGAGTAAAGAGTTAGCTCATTGACATAATGAGTTCAGCGTTAATGTAATGATTTATTTACTTCTCTACAATTAAAGAAATATGGAAGACTATATTAAAAATGACCTATATCTTTAAATTGAACAAAAGATCTTTTTTTTACCAAATAAAATAGTCACCCCTTATCAACTTACTATAACGAATTCGTTGTTATCTTTCAAGAAATTGATCATAGAATGAAATCTTAGAAAGAAACAGTTGAAAAAGTAATTCAATTACACTCCGCATTGGCTAGGTTTAGAGTTCATATTTTTCTAAGTGGACTAGATTCTGAATTCATTTAGGTTTGTGGTGAAATCTTGTGTGAAGATCGAAAACTTGATTTGGAGAGCACATGTATTTATGTTAAGAGAGAATATAAGCAAAGATAAAAAATGAAAAGTTATCATCCAATTTCTAAAAATTTAACTATGCTAACCAACAGGGATCATTATATGAACCAGCAAACAAATGAAACACTTAATTATCTAGAAAGGTTAACAATTTGGTCTACACTTATTGTGGAGAAAAAGGTCATTCACAATAATGGTGTTATGAGATTATTGATTGTCCATAATGGTGGGATTTCTCAAAGAAACCTCAGAAAAAAGATCTTTACAAGAATTATGATGACATCCATAAAAGATCAACAACTGTCTAGAACAAATATTGCCCATCCTAGTAATGTTGGTAAAGTATTTGTATTCTTTACAAATTATAAGGATAAAACTTGGATTGTAAATACAAGAACATCTGAACATATGACTAGAGATGTTGGACAATTATAATTTGTGCTCCCTTCTTCTCAATCAATTATTTCCAAAGCCAATAGAAGTACCTTCCTTAGTACTAAAAAAGGATCTCTTATTTTGTTTAATACACTTACACTAAATATTATCTTTGTTATTCCTTCTCATGGATATAATCTGTTATCTGTTAACCAAATTACATCCACTCTTCATTGTATTTGAACTTTTTAGCCCTCTTTTTGTGTCTTTTAAGACATTCTAACCTGAAAGATTTTTAGTTATAGTGTTAAACGGGGCAAACTTTACTACTTGAAATTAATAGAGAATGAAGGATCAAAAATCAATAAGGCAAATCATGTTAATAATAGAGACAAGGCTCAAACAGTTATGTGGTTATGGCATCTTAGATTAGGACATCGGTCTTTCTTTTGATTATCTAAAGAAATTACAACCAATACTCTTTTCTAGTTTGAATGAATTGGATTTTCAGTGTAATACTTGTGAATTAGTTAAAAGTCATTATATCTCTTATTTGCTAAGTTTGAATAAAAATTCAGAACCATTTGAGGTCATTCACACTGATGTTTGGGGTCTTGTAAAGGTTCTTTCACCTTCCAGCGCTCATTATTTTGTGACTTTTATTGATGAATGCACAAGAATGAATTGAGTATCCATACTTATACATAAGAATGATGTGTGTTTAGCTTTCCAGATATTCTACAAAATGATACAAACTTAGTACCAAAAATAAATTCATGTGATGCAATTTAATAATGGCACTGAGTTTGTAATTGCCTCTCTTAGGAACTTGTTGTTAATCAACTTTTCACAGTTTCTATTCTTAGTAATGTGCAGGATGCGTTGGCTAATCAAAGATGAAGAAAGGCAATGAACAAAGAGATGGAGGCTCTAAAGAAAAATGCTATGTAGGGACTGGTTTTATTGCCCAAAGGAATGAAGACAGTTAGATGCAAATAGATGTTCACTGTGAAACTCAAACTAAATGGTAGTATTGACAGGTATAAAGCTTGACTAGTTGTAAAAAGATATACACAAAGGTATGAAGTAGACTATCCGAATACTTTTGCACTAGTAGCCAAGGTCAATACTATTCACATTTTTTTATCTATAACAACAAATTGAGACTGACCTTTGCAATAATTTGATGTTAAGAATGCATTTATCAATAGAAATATAAAGATAAAGTCTACATAGAACTACAACCTAGAGTTAAGAGAACTTATATAAAGGTGAAGTATGCAGACAAGAAGTCATTATATGAACTGAAATAGTCAACTAGAGCGTGGTTTGGGAGATTCTCTGCTATAATGAAGGAGTTTGGCTATAAACAAAGTAACTCCAATCATACTTTATTTATAAAATATAATGAAGAAAGAGTAACCGCTTTAATTGTATATGTGAATGATATGGTCATGACAGGAGATAATTCATATGAAATGAAAGCATTACATAGGTATTTAGCTACTAAATTTAAAATGAAAAATCTCAAACACCTAAAATATTTTTTTAGGATTGAGGTGGCAAGGTCAAGGCAGGGAATATCTCTCTTACAATAAAAATATATGACCTTCTAATTGAAACTCGAATGCTTATTTGCAAACAAGTAGAAATGCCTATGGAGATGAATCAGAAGCCGAGAATTTTTCTAGATCAAGATCCAACAGACAAGGATCGTTACTGGTGATTAGTTGGAAGGTTAATCTACTTATTCCATACCAGACTTAATATCACATATGCAATAAGCATAGTAAGTCAATTCATGCATGCACCAAGTAAAGAACATATGTATCGAATCTTATGGTACTTAAAAGGTTCTCCAGGAAAAGGATTGTTGTTCTTAAAAAACAGTACCTCTAATATTAAAGGATGTACAGATTCTGATTGGATAGGAGATTAGACAACCAGAAAATCCACTTCTGGTTATTTTATGTTTGTAGAAGGTAACCTTGATACTTGAAAAAGCAAAAAACAGAAACTAATAGCAAGATTGAGTGTCGAAGCTGAATTTCGAGAGATGACTCATAATGTATGTGAATTGATATGGATAAGGAAATATTGAGGGATTTAGGGATTGAATATACTAAACCTATAAATCTCTTATTTGGTAATAAAACAGCTATAACAATCACATATAATCATGTTCAACATGATAGCACCAAACATTTTAAGGTTGATCATCATTTCATTGAGGAGAATTTCAAAAGAAGAATCATACACTTTCTATTTATATGATTTAAAAGTCTACTGGTTAATGTGTTCATTAAGGCAGTTTCAAGAAAGTCATTTCATGGTATAATTGACAAGTTCAACATAATAAACATCTGCGCACCAACATGAAGGGAAGTGTGCTCATGAGCTATATTAAATTTTAAATTGATTCGGGTTTGTATATGTATATATATAGGAACAAATAACTTTCTTGTTTATCTTCTTTGTATTTTTTCCTCTGCTGTCTCTAAATTGTAACTATATATTTGCTCCCGTGGAGAAGAATAACAGTGTGAATTAATATAACAAGCCCTATTGTCTACATCAAAACTATAGAGTAGAAGATTAAATCCATATAACCAAATGCTAAATTCATGAAAATTGAAGAGCATAAATTTGGCTAATTTGGCCGATGATATGCCAGAGCTAGTTTTTGCCATTTCGTGTTAAAAACATGAAAAGACTTAAGGATGACATGGTTAGTCAGCTGGATGAATTAGCCTTGAAGGTTTGAAAATGTTTGCTCAGAATTGGAATCGTTGTCCATTAAGTCACTAGTATGTAGAGCATCCTATGCAGTAGATCTATGCAAAGTACTTCATTGTTTGTTAGGATTTCTTTTGTTTAGCAATCAGAGTACTCAGAGTCCCGATTAGAATACATTTTCTGCCTCTTGAAGTTCTATTGAGATTGTACAAACAGGAGAGACTAGCAATCCATTCTTTGGAAGTTCTTCAAACTGTCATCTCACCTTGCTTTTCTTTTAATTCCTTCTTCAGGATCCAGTAGATTCTCTGTTGGCACGAACATGTCTGGTGTAAAGCACATTACATTCTCACCAAGTTTTGTGTTGTGCTTGTATTTCAGTGCTTGATGATTTCCTTGGTATCAAGTAAGCAAATAATTCACTAAAGGGTTTTTTTGGACTAGATCATGTCCCACATACATGACCAGATCCTCCTTTAGTTCGAAAATATCATCCAATCAAACAATAAATCAAATATTTCTAGATGAGTAGATGGCTTATTACATAGCCAGGTATATATTGGATAACATGTGATGGATCACACATCACAAGTTCCCTCGACAGTATCAGTGTGTCACTCACATCAGACCTTTCAAGAAACGCATACAATTTAAATATAAAAGGCGTATTTTTGCTGACCTGATTCTTGTTAATAAAGGTACCATGCATGCTGCCGAGGTCATAAAGATAGGCATCTCCCTTTCTTTTGAACTGGAGAACTGGGAAAGAGAGAACAAATTGTTAAATAATGATCCCCGGCATCTACAATCAAGGAAGCTGTCAACAACTGCATGCTTGAAGTCCCAGTGAATGAGATTTTCTCAGCCCATCTATCCCAGATATCCACGCAGAGATACACGAATTCTATGACATGGAAAGCAACATAATCATTATAACCATACAGCTAGAAACAAAAAAGAAAAACAATATAGTTCTCTAAGAAAAGAAGCTTCACAAATACCGTACACGATTCGGGCGTAAACTAACCCACGTAATCTTCAAGTTAAACACCTATCTACTTGGTAGAAGGAAAAAAATGAAAGGAAAAGGGTAAAAGGAAGAAGAGGAAGAAAGTCCAACTCTGAAAACCACTTCTCGGAAGATATTTATTGATAATTCCTTTAGCAATAGCAGTCTCACGAGAGAAAGCAAAATGATTACAATGTTGTTGAGCAGCAATTTATATAAACTTACAAACTAGGGAGTAACAAAGTCTATATCGACAGATAAGTTAGCTGAATACCAACAGATACAGAAACATTCCCATCTGCAGGCAACAGGTTCATGGCTTTTGTTCATGTTCTTGAGATTTATGGGACAGGCAGATGCTTCAAAAAATATTGAACCTATAACATAATGCTGCTAGTCGTGAGCTCAGAATAGCCGAAACTGATTAATTATGAAATTACTTGGTTAACTAACTTAATATCCCCGAGAGATAGCACAGCAAGTAATTTTTTACGTACAATTTGAGCCCATAATTAAATTGCTCTAATTTTTGCGTTGTACTTTTGAAGTTATGACTTATGATTAGCTAGACTTTTAAGCCTTCTTATAATAATTTTTTTAAAAAAACTTTTTTTATGTCAATTATTAAAATAATAAAAAACACTAAAAAATAAAAATTTTTAAACAATAATATTAAATCACAATTTCAAATACCTGCCAAATATTTATTGAGCTAAGTTGGATGAGCTTAGCAACTTCGTCTACTTTACATTTAAAATTAAGGTTTCGTATACGTGGAAAGAAATAGAAATGTTTATGAAAAAAAGATTATTTTTATAATAGTTTCAGAATTATTTTTTATATTTTAAAATAAAAATATAATCATTTAGATATTTTTCTGTTTTGTGAAAATAACCAAAACTACTGCTTCAATATTTCTTAAAAATAACTTTTTACCGATCAATTTTAATATCAACAACTTAATTTAAAGCCCATTTGTTTTTGAGATTAAAGCAATGCAAAACCATAAGAAAATTAAAAAGATATTGAGGTTAGAAGGTTACATCTAAGTATATTGTTTTCAAATGAATAATTAAAATAATGTATGATTTGGCAGTTTAATTATATTTTTTAAAAATAATATATATATA
>SRLM01000174.1:552625-634266 GCA_015708895.1 Populus ilicifolia
TTCACGCACCATGATTAATCCACACGACTCACTGAACATCCTGCAAGTCTAATAAATAGATAAAGTATCGCGGGAATAACAGACATGCATAATAAAATTCAAACCCATATACTAAAAAAAAAAAAAAAAAAAGCCCCTTCCACCGGATTAGAACTCACTTCCGCCTTCCCATTCTTCAATAAAGGAGATTGTGCGCATCTGTTTGCTGGTACCCACTTATCATACCGTTAAGCTCAAACGACAAGTCATTTTTAAAAATATATTCCTCCATTAATCAACCAAAAAAACAAGAAAGAGTAAGAAAAAACGGCCCCCCACCCTAACTCAGATCATCTCGCACTCAAGAAACTAAACAAAACCAATGCCTCCAAATCCCTAATCCCTAATTTCCTCTCTTCAGGTTTCTCTCTCATTTGCAATCACTCTTCTAGCAGTCCACTTTTCAAAATCTAATCATTTTCTTTGGTGATTTGATTTTGTTAGGAGTTCATAAATTATTATTAGTAAAAAGATGAAAGCAGGAGGCACCGGCGCCGGTGCTGCGAAGCAGATTGTGGATTCGCTGCTTCAGCGGTTTCTCCCTCTCGCACGACGCCGTATCGAAACCGCTCAAGCTCAGGTCAATTTTTTCTAATGAAATGATTGAAATTATTTTACTTGTATAAAAAATTAATAGAAATAATGCGAAGGGAAATTTTTATTTCATGGTTGAATTTTGAAGTAGTAGTAATTTTATTTAATTTGCTCGTGTGTGTGTGCAGAATATGGTGATTGATAACTCATGGATGCTGGTACGTAGATTTTTTAAAACTTTTCTTCCTATTGCCGTCCTGGAATGGGCAAAATGTTGGATTGACCACCTGACCCATCCTATGAACAGGTTTTGGATTCTTTGGCTATGATTGCACGCCATACTCCCGTTCCTCTTCTCGAAGCTCTTCTTAAATGGAGAGAGAGGTAATGTAATGTTCGGGTTACTTAGTTAATGATTGAATATTTATTATTTTTCATCGCGATAATATGATGGCAGGCTTGTTCTAGCTTCTCATTGTTAGCTCCACTTAGGAAATTGTATAATTTGCTTCTTGGGTTCAATACGGCCTATAGTTGATACTTCGTTGCCGGGAAAAGAAAAAATAAAATCACAAAAATTTACCTCTTGACCTCTTTCATTCAGGCAGAATTTGAAATTTGATTGGCTTGATCTCTCTGGCAACAATGTATTTCATACATGGGAGATATCACTATTTGTAAGTTAAGAGACACATGAGGAAGTTGAAGCATTGTGTTGTTTGAGACAGGGATGAATTTTTTTTTCCTAAGCATAAAGTAGAAGGTTTTTTCCTGAACTTCTTGTTTATAGTGAGGAGTTTGAAGAAGATAATTTAGAGTAGCTGATGAGAGTAAGTAGTTTGATGAGACTAATTGAAGAGAATGGCATTTGACGAAGAAGAGACCAAGATTAGTTTGTCAACACAACAATGTAATTGTTCCTGATCTGCACACATCTTGATGGCCAAATGCAAGGTAAAATGGGGAGAGAGATACTGTTTAATCACTTCACTTGCAAAGGATTTCTGTTCTTTTTTGTCCAGAAAATGGAAGGCTGATTCCTGTGCTCTATCAGTAAACAAGTCAGGTTTTTTGGACAAAAGACTGTTGGAGGTGTTAGAAAGAAATTTGAGATTTGAGATAGGACATCTTATGTTGAGAAAATAGGGACTGATTGTAAACAATGTCATTCTTTTAGTATGAAATTTGACATGGTGCTGATGATCCTAAACTCTGTAGTTTGTTGTGGTTTGATTGACTGGTATGAATGAAAAAAATGTTCCAATTGAAGGCAACAATCTTGTGGTTATAAGCAAGGTTTATTGTGGTTCATTTTTTGTAGTGGTTGATTTGTACTAATATTTCGTTCTTCAGAAATAGAAGTCATTCACTGGATGTTACACAAAGGGACTCTGCGTGTGAAAAAAATCAGGAAAATTTAAAAACAAAAGAAGCTGAAACCAGTGTGAAATTGAACTTGTGGAGCCAAGGACTTTCAACTTTTACCTTCAATCTTGTAGGGTAACAATGCCTGTTCAGTCCATTGCAAGATTAACAGCCTGTATTTTCTTGTTAGCCTGCCTCATGAGATGCATCCTTCAGAGGAAATAGGTTCCGCTCTCTAGCCATCTTCAACAGATCTGTTTCTCTGTTTAAGATTCACCATATGTGTGGGCACCAACCTTTTCAACTTGGAAACTTTGTTGCCATAGGGAAGTGCATATTATCCAACCATCTATGCATGACAACCTAGGGCCACGTTGTTGTCTAGATTGGACCAACCTTCAACTTTCAGTTGATAGGAAACATTGTTGTCCACTTCATTAACAGACATGAGTGCTGGATAAAATGTGCACCAGAAAATGTAAATCAAGGGTTGAAGAACTGCCAATATTGTCCAAACATAAACAAGTCATGGATTACGCAGACCTAAAATTTTACCTGCCCTCATGTTATAAAGAATAGATAGACACAAGAAGCATTTTTTTTTAGTGGTAATTTTCTCAAACAATTTCTCATTTTTTCCCTCTCTTCGCTTGGAATTTTGTTGCAGTGAATCTCCCAAGGGTGCAAATGATGCTTCTACATTCCAAAGAAAGGTTTGTCAAGGATAACTGTATAATCAGTATAGTACACTGTCATTTCTGATAGCAGTAACATTCTAGATCATTAGAAATAAAATTGAAGTTATTTTTATAAAAGATATAACTTCAAAGCATTCTTTAAACACATGTTTTTACATACATTAGAGGAATTATATTGTTGAGCATCCAAAAGTTTCCCTGCACTCTTGCATCAACACATTCAGATCATCTTGGTAACATTGTTGAATAAAACTAACTCTTAAAGCTCAATATACTCAACCTCTTACTGACCCCTCATCTTGATCTTTAACAACATCATCATTATTACCAATGTGATGTCCTTGAATTCAAATTATATTCTGAAAAGATATTTTGTTAAAACTTGTTGGATCATAGTGGGGAAGAAAGTCAAAACAAAGCCAAAGCAATTTGAAAATGATTAAAATGAAAAATAAGTCAGCAATGAAGTGAAACTTAAGGGAATGCGAGAATTGATGAAAAATGATGGTTTCGGAGAGCACAGCTTTGTGAAATACTTATTGAGCATTGTATGTCATTGCACGGGTTTGTATTTGTTAGCTCATACAAGTGCTTCCTACCATGTAGCAGCATTGGAGGCCATTCTGATAGTCCTTGTATCAAGCCCAGTCCAGTTTTGAATTGAGTTCACATGCTGACACCCAGCTGCAGCCCAAGCTTTGGATTTAGTTGACGTTCACCTGGCCCAAAAATGCATTGATTGTCAATATTTAACTGAAGAAATGTTCATTATGATTTCAACTTAGAGATACAATTTTGCATACCTTAAAGTTTTTATTCTTGAATGGTTTAACCTCTACAAAAAGATGTCACCAGTCAAATTATAAGCTTGCTTATTTCTGCTATTACAAGGAGATTTTAGTATTTAGGTATGATTTCATGTTTCCTTCAGGGATGATGAGAGAGTAAGCAAATGCCTCTTTTTTTCCCTGGGCAGGGTTAATGGTTGTCAAAAAATCTCAACATATTAAGCATTGAAAGTAAATGCACTCTCATCCTTATCCATTGGCAGCAACTGAGCTCATTTCAGTTTCTTCATTTCTTTTTTTACAATTCTCTTTTATTTATTTCAGTCTCTGGAGATTGATATAGGTGGTTGCATGAATAAGTATGCTATTCTTTTGGATCCTCATATGCAATATTGGCCATACATTTGATTCATCATCCTTAGCAATTTCTATATCCCATTTTGCTCTTGTTTTATGGGGATTTCTGTTCTATGAACCTACCAAAAATTCTCCTCTCTTACAAACTTAAAACTGGACCCTTCCTCTATAATAAGATAATAGTTACCTGATTGACAGGAGCACTTCTTGTGTCTTTTGGGATGCCCTCCAATTTATGGTTTAAAAAAATATCTCAGATGAAAGCAAGATGACTAGATTTTACAATGTTTCATAACAAATTTTAGTGAGTGGATGGACAAGAAAAGTTTGGCCAAATGACAAGGTTAAGGAATTATCTTTATCTCCATCCCATTCAATCCATGTGTCTGGAACATACATGTATAATGTAATGTTATGAACCTTTTATATGATTATTCTCTGAAACACCCTCTAATATTAAATTTCAGGCTATACTGTAAATAGGAGTCATAATTATTGCAAATTCAATAATGTTGAAGAATGAGGCATGTACTGGGTAACAATAGATGCACTGGATTAATGTCTTATTCATGGTGCAACTTTCAACTTGTAAAGTTTTAAAATTGTAGATGATTTTTCCTGTCATGCACATTTCACGTGGGTAACTCATTTGGTTGGAAATAAATCATATGTCATAAATTCTTTATTCTTAACTTGTTTAGTCTGAAAACATGAAATGCCATGATTTATCTTGATAATGTAGTTGTTTGATTCAGAGATTAATTTACGGTACTTGTGCTCAGCTTGCAGTGGAGTGCATTTTTTGTTCAGCATGTATCCGTTTTGTGGAATGCTGCCCACAGGAGGGACTCACTGGTTTGTTCACTATCCAGTAATATTACTTTTCTGCTTGAATTGTATTTTTCCTAGTTAGATTAAATGGCTGATCTTCATTGCAGAGAAGCTGTGGTCTGGGCTTGAAAATTTTGTTTTTGACTGGCTGATTAATGCTGACAGGTAAAGCTATGGATTTAGGAACTTCTAAAATATGTGTGGTGAATTGAATTATCTGCTTCCTGTATAAGAAGTGAGTCGCCAATATCTGTTCTACTAAAACATCAGGCTGGCACGGGGCTGATTTTGTGTCAGCTGCATTAACCGGGATATGATATTTGATAGATTAAAATGATTACTTAAGTATGACAGTGCCTTGAGCTAGACTGAAGCATGTAATGAAGACATTCAGAATTGAGATATTGAAGTCAATGAAACACTAATAGAAGCTTTGAGGAAAAGTCATGAAATATATGTGATTAAACAGTTCTCATATTCTTCCTTTCTTGTTGTGCATTCAAATATATCTTTGTTATAGGGTTGTTAGCCAGGTCGAATATCCCTCATTGGTTGATTCGCGAGGGCTTCTTCTGGACCTAGTCGCTCAGCTCTTAGGTGCCTTATCTCGTATCAGGTAACCATTTCATTACAGTATGATACCTGATATTGATAGTATTATTTGACAAAGCACTTTTTTATTATTTTTTATATTTCTTTGTATTTGCACATTTGGCATTTAGATTCATAGAAGGGAAAGGAAAAATGGAGTTTGTGTGATTGAATAATGATGACAGTTTATGTTATTTCAAGCTTAATTTAGCAATAACCCACTCTCTGGTCAATTGAGTTTGTCTCATTATAGAATATTAGCTTATCTACCAAGTTATGAAGGGAAAAGAAACAAAGAAGTTCTTTCCTTATCACTGCATATTTGTGAGATGATTACTAACTTGGGCCAGCATTTTACTTCTGGGATTGTGATGTTCAAGGCTGTGGTTGGTTATAATGAAATCTGAATCAATCTATCTTCCTACCTTCAGTTGCATTCAGTTTTAAAGTTTTGGAACTGTGGTGAAATTTTGAATTCCCCCTCCTCTTAATGCATTGCTATTGTACCTTTGCTGGCATGATATGGTTAGGGTTTCAGGATCTAGCTAAAGTGCCTGCCTTCTTTTTATCATTTTCCAGGCACTCCTGCTAGTGGTTTCTGTCATATCTTCCCTTTTCCTTGTCCAATATGGACATTTCCCTTTTCTGTCTTGGACCAATACGGGTGGGTTTTTGTTGACCAAAAAGGAAAAAGACTCAATACAGAGAGGAAATATCTCCTCTCAATTTCATCTCTTTCTGTATCATTTGATTGTTGAAATAGAAAAAAAGTTTACATACTATATTTAATTGAGAAGTTGTAGTTGTGAGTAATTGGAAGCTTTGACATGCATGCTGTAGAAAGTAATAACAGTAACAGAACCAACAGCAGCACCCTTACCTCATCAGTAATCTTTGAAGCAAATGTTATTGGCTTCTCTCTTTTCTCCTTATACTTCCTGAGTAAAGCCATGTACAATGTTTATGGTCCTTTCTGTTTTCTTCCACAGGTTTAGTTCTGTAACTGAACGCTTTTTCATGGAACTAAATACACGTCGAATTGACACTAGTGTTGTCCGTAGTGAAACACTCAGTATCATTAATGGGATGCGTTACCTGAAGCTTGGGGTATGTGTGTGCAATTCACCTATTCCAGAAGTGAATGGCATAAAACAAGGTCTTGATAATGTGATAGTTTACAGGTTAAGACTGAGGGGGGACTGAATGCATCAGCTTCCTTTGTGGCGAAAGCAAATCCTCTTAGCCGTTTTCCTCCTAAACACAAAAGTGAGCTTCACCATGCACTGTGTAATATGCTTTCAAACATTTTGGCTCCGCTAGCAGATTGTGGAAAGGGCCAATGGCCCCCAACAGGTGTGGAAAATGCACTTACTTTGTGGTATGAAGCTGTTGGACGAATAAGAGGGGTGCTTATCCCTTGGATGGACAGACAAAGCAAACATATAGCTGTAAGATGATTTCAGAGAATATCCTCTTTTTATATGGAGTTCCAGGTGTTTGGTTGCCTTTTAACTCAATATTTGAATTTCTTGTCAGTTTATTTCACAGTATGTTTCTAGATCTCTAGCCTGTTTAAGTATTTCTCTTTCATTATACTTTCAGCAATCTTTTTCTCGGGGAGTTTGCATTCGCACTTTGATATATTGTTTTCTTGGCTCTCCTCCTGTTTCTGTTTCTGTTTCTTTGCTATCAATCTGTTTGGAATTTCCCGGATTATGCCATCTGTCTCTTTTTCTCTAACATTATCCCTGGCTTGTGCTTTTGTGTGATCTTTTCAATTTGTTAGGTTGGGTATCCTCTGGTGACTCTTCTTCTCTGTCTTGGTGATCCTCAAGTATTCCACAATAACTTGAGCCCTCACATGGAGCAACTCTATAAGCTTTTAAGAGTGAGTTTAAGTATAAGCTTTTAAGAGTGAGTTTAAGTTTGGTTAAGTTAAGTATGGGGGAAGGCAAGAGAAGATATGGTTTATATATTTTTTGACAACTGACTGTCTCATTAGGTTGATTTGTTGAGGGATCAGAGGCATATCTTTATGGGCTTTCATTTCTATTGTTGCTTTTGCTAGTGCAGGACAAGAACCACCGATTCATGTCCTTGGACTGCCTTCATCGAGTTTTGAGGTTCTACTTAAGTGTTCATGCAGCTAGCCAGGCCCTAAACCGTATATGGGACTACTTAGACAGTGTGACTTCTCAACTCTTAACAGTTCTGAAGAAAGGAATGCTTACTCAGGATGTCCAACATGACAAACTTGTTGAATTTTGTGTAACTATTGCTGAACATAACCTTGATTTTGCCATGAACCATATGATATTAGAATTGCTGAAGCAAGACAGTCTAAGTGAAGCAAAAGTGATTGGTCTCCGTGCTTTGCTTGCCATAGTTATGTCACCTTCAAGCGAGCACATTGGCTTAGAAATATTTAAAGGTACACTTGATAGCTGGTCCTACAACATGTATATATTATCAGTTCGGTTCTGTTAAGAACTATCTAGCTGAGCATCATTTTGACTTAATTGCATAAACAGGGCATGATATTGGCCATTACATTCCAAAAGTGAAGGCTGCAATCGAATCAATTTTGAGATCTTGTCACAGGATCTACAGTCAGGCTCTTTTGACTTCCTCCAAGACCACAATTGGTAATATGTTTTTAAAAAATGTCTAGAATCAGTTGTGCTTAGCAGCTTGTTCATGAAGTAATAGATGGACTTGAAATGTAGTTTAGCATCTTATTCCATTGATTTCTGATGGGGATATTTTTTATTCCAGCCCTTTGTTTTAGGATAGGCTGTTTTACTTGCACTGACTGACACTTGATGGATATCCAATGAGTTTTGGATGATTGTCAATAAAGCCTTGTAATTTGAGCATTTGAGCCCAAACTGACCTTGATTGGACACCATTAATTAGTATGGGGTGAAGATTTAGTTGAGTTGAGTTATTTAGCTTTTAGAGGCAACGGTTGACTACTGCTAGCTGCGTAACAAATGTAAACATATCCTTATATGCCTTTTCTTTCAACCAAATGGAGAGAGGTGAATAATACCATGAATGATGGGTTATGATTCTCATTTTCAATGCACTTGACTGTGTAGGTTTCAAAAGAGATAATAGATCTGTGTTATGATGGTGTTTTTTTTCTCTGTTCTTGCGTGTCTACTTGCCACAACATCCATTGCATTCATGACCTCCTGGCAATTCTCCTTGTTACTTTCTAGTTTTTTTTTTTTTCCTGTACATTGCTTTCAATTTGTGCTATTCTTAGCTGCAAATGGCTTATATGAAATAAAAATTTATGCTTCCTTAGATGCTGTAACCAAGGAAAAGTCTCAGGGGTATCTTTTCCGGTCAGTCCTGAAGTGTATACCATACCTGATAGAGGAAGTTGGCCGAAGTGATAGAATTACTGAAATAATTCCACAACATGGAATAAGCATTGATCCTGGTGTTCGCGAGGAAGCAGTGCAAGTATTGAACCGCATTGTTAGCTATCTTCCACATCGTAGATTTGCAGTTATGAGAGGGATGGCCAACTTTATCCTTCGGCTTCCTGATGAATTCCCTCTTCTCATCCAAACATCATTGGGGCGCCTGCTGGAACTAATGCGTTTTTGGAGAAGTTGTTTGAACAATGATCTAGAACTCCAGGCTGATGATGCAAAGCGTGGAGTGCAGCGAAATGATGGATTTAAGAAGTCTTCTTTCCAACAATCTGAAGTAATAGAGTTTCATGCATCAGAGATTGATGCAGTTGGTCTGATCTTCCTTAGTTCTGTGGACAGCCAGATTAGGCATACAGCATTGGAGTTATTGCGTTGTGTACGTGCTTTAAGGAATGATATACGAGAATGTAAATTACGTGACCAACTGGACCATAATTTTAGAAATGAAGTGGAACCAATATTTGTGATTGATGTCCTTGAAGAACATGGGGTGAGACATCCTAATTTGTAGTTTTCCATCTTTGATATTTTGTTGTTTCTGTTCTTTAATTTTGTGCAAGTAGCAGTCCTTTGAATGCAAATTTCCTTATCATATTCACAACTTAGAGGTTTCAAAATTGCAGGATGACATTGTTCAGAGCTGTTATTGGGACACTGGGCGCCCATTTGATATGAAACGAGAATCTGATGCAATTCCTCCTGAAGTGACACTTCAATCGATCATATTTGAGACTCCTGATAAGAATAGGTGGGCTAGGTGTCTTAGTGAACTCGTCAAATATGCTGCTGTTCTATGCCCAAGCTCCGTTCAGGATGCAAAGTGAGTAGATTTTGATTGATATATTATTACTATCATTGGTTTTTTCCCCCAATTTTACTTGTTGAATTGTTGCATTTGCTTTTACCGTCATTTGTCCATTGCTGGCATCTGCAATATTTTTTACCATAGAATTGTTAACCGATGCAGTATTCCCATTGTGGGTTTTTGAGTTATTCATTATTTGATTTACTAAACTGAAAAGGAGTATAGGTTGTGGTTGTGTATGGATGTGTTGGTTATATTAGGTTCTCTTGATCTTTGACTACTTGACTAGAAGTGTAGCATAGGCTTTTTATGATGCGATTTATAGCATGGATAGAAGCTAGGGTTCTTAAGCTCTAAAGTTACAGACCTAAGCTATAGATAAATTTAGAGAAAAATCTGTGGTGTTTTATTAAAAGTTTGAATAACAGTCTTCCTCTTTATAAAAGAAACTAGACATCCTTATCCTTTATAGAAAAAGATTCCTTAGTAAAACTTACCTAACTAATAGAATCCATCTGGTATTAGAATTTTTATACAGTAAAATACTAATTAAATCAGAAGTCCTCAGCTAAATAGGAAAAATAATCTAAATACACGGTAAATAAAGACAATCCCACATAGTAACTTCCAAGCTTTATTTGAAGGTCTTCCTAATCTTCGATTATCTTGAAATTTTAACCTGGTAAGAAAATAGGGCCTTCAAAATTTTCTGTTAAAATTTTAGCTTGATCTAATGATTAAATTAAAAATTATACTTGATTTACTAAACTGCATCTTGGACTTTTCTTAAACTCATCAAAATCTAAAAATCTTACCCATTAATAAAATAATGTAATAAACATTATTTTTCCAAGAACATGGAAGAAATTTCCCCATGTCACTTTAGATTCTCATGTCAAATCTATCTTTTGAATTGAGAAATAACTATTTAGCTGAATCAATGAATTGAACTCTGGTTATGATGCTGGTTTGTTTTTGACACTGTTGTTCACATACTTTTCATCTTTAATCAAACTCTTCATATCTGTTTATTTTCAAGAAAACTAGATATGGATGATGTCATTTTGTACTCAATTTTAATTGGCAGGGTGGAGGTCATCCAACGCCTTGCTCACATTACTCCTATTGAGCTAGGTGGGAAGGCTCATCAATCACAAGACGCAGATAACAAACTGGATCAATGGCTCATGTATGCAATGTTTGCATGTTCATGTCCACCAGATAGTAGAGAATCTGGTGGCTCAACAGCTACCAAAGATCTCTACCATCTTATTTTCCTCTCTCTAAAATCTGGATCTGAAGCCAACATAGTAAGTACATGTTACTACCATTTCTTCTAGTTCATTGGATTTGTATTCATTTGCTTCTTTTATTTTGAGTAAGTCTGTTATGAGCCACTATCTAAAAGTGAGTGTCGAAGTGAGGAAAGGGTGCATCAACATTTTCTTCTGTATTTTTAGGCTTAAAATAAGATGCTTAAACATTTAGTTCTCCAATCAACCTCTGTTCTTTAACTGGACCTTAATATCTCTTCTTTCTTGGGGAAAAAATCAGCATGAAGGTAAACTTTTTGTCATCAGTTCCATCAGGATGGTAATGTCAACATGATTAAATTTAGGTGGGAGTCCACTAAAAGTGTTTATTTTCTTGTTGCATGTTTTCTAAATGTACCTGTGTTCCTATTAGCAATCTGTTTGTGTCCGGTTGTCAGTGAATGTTTAGCGATTGAAAGAGCAAACTTAAGCCAGAGAAAGTTGGTGGGTTAAAGATGTGTGATTCTTAGTGTTAATGGTAACCAAGTTAGAGAATCATGAGGTCTTATTTTATTTATCTGGATGTTCTTTGCTGAGAATAAAATGTAACCTATCAAATATCACAAACTCGACATAAAGTATGCATAACCCCCCCCCCCCNCATACCCCCCCCCCCCCTTGACAGCAATCTATGGAATGGAACACTCTTATTGTTAGCAGGGCAGTTTATTCCTGTGCAATCCATCTTGTGGTTGCTACATGGATAGAGTTCATGAGGGATTTTTTTATGGTGTAGAGAGGGGCATGAAGGGAAAAATAGTTTATTATACATCTAAGATTAAGGGGGAGTTGGCACTGGTCTTTTTTTATCAGGAAAATAAAAAGCATTGCCTTTATGGGGAAGTTCTGCTTGTGATGTTAGAACATGACTCATTTTGGCACTAGGTTATTTGCAATGAACGTGAGCATGATGTTCATTCAAATGGTTGGTATGTGAAGGCTAGAGTATGTCACTCATACAGGTCCATAGTTTAGCATCACTTGTTTCTCACCATGTCTCTATCAAAATATAAAGCCACTAATGATCTTCACATTTGTTTCTGGCAGGACCTTGGGTATGGGGAAGCCTTATACTGTACTTTCCACCTTTTTAGTTCTTCCAGATTGCATCATGCCTCCATCTCTAGCCTTTTTCATCTATTGAGTATTGAGAAATATTTCTTGGGAGATTCATCTTTACAGAAACCAAATGAGTGGAAACCTTATGAGCTTTGTTTACATTTTGAGATTTCTAAACTCCCTTCAATTTAAGAATAGGTTAAAAGGATGTGTGGCCTTTGGGTGTCTGGATATCTTTGCTATGAATATTTATATTAAACAGCTTTCTTTGGTCTCCAAACCCTTCTGTTTTTCACAATGTATCTGAAAAAGCAAGATGTTGAAGACTGTCTTTGGACTGCAGTTCTTGATGAGATGAACATGGACTGTCTTTGGACTGCAGCTCTTGATGAGATGAACACTTACGGAATCTCTCAAGGCATTGTTACCTAATATATATGATAAGACATTGATAAAACGGTCATCGTTAGGGAATCCAGCGACAATGGTAGGGGATCTCAGGAGTTTTTTCCTGTAGCTTGAACCAGGATCTTTTCTTTTTGAGGGAAGCAATGGGTATCCTTAGCAGAGTGAAGTTGCTAGTATTTTTTATTTTTATTTTGAGAAGGGGAACAGTTGTGATTTTTATGGGTTTCTGCTATGTTTGTTGTCGTTCAGACTGTGTGAATGGAAATAAGTTTTTTAATCAAAAGAATTATTTGCTCTTAAAATAATTGTTGTGGGATTGGACATGTTTTTTAGCTTCCTTGTGATGTACTGCTATTTATAGGATTATCTTTAGTTGATATGCTTTGGGAATAGAAGGTCCTTTGATGGAGAATGAAGGCAACAATGGGAATTGGTTTTTATTTATTTTGGAATTTTAATATTGTATGACTTTTAGATTTTATTAAATAGGGAATATTAGGATTTATATTTAGTAGTTAAATTAGGATTTAGTTTCCTTATTGAATTAAGAATTATTAGGTTTTTCTATTATATAGGTGTCGGTGCATATTAATATTATTGTTGAATGGTTGAATTGTTGAGTAAAATAAGCACCTAGACATTAATAATCACCTGGACATTCAGTTATCTTAATGGTTGAATAAAATAAACAGAGTCTTCTTCAAGATCGAGTGCGTCTCTTGTCGTTTGTTTTGTCAAAAACGAGTGAGTCTCTCGTGTTTTGATCCCTTTAAGATCAAGTCTGCCTCTCTTGTTGGTGATTTTGGTTTCTATTCTATGTTAGCTATCTGCTTTATTGATTTTGCTCATCTGGTCCTACATCTCGTGCTTTGGTCATGCAAGATTCCATATCTTCTGTCTCTTTTTTTCTTCTAATGAAGTTTTCTTTTATTAAATTACATTTAAGGGCTAATCATTGACTGGTAAGGCAGGTGCTAACCCATATATGACTGTCATCTGATGATAGAAATTTAGTCACTTCAGTCTACCTTGTTTGACCTGAAAGCTAACCCATATATGACTGACATCTGATGGTAGAAATTTAGTCACTTCAGTCTACCTTGTGTGACCTGAAATTTGTGTGTTTATTTATAGTGAGCACACTATTTGGCTGGGTTTGCTGTCATGTATTTGTCAGATTGCTTTGTCTTTCCCGTTCCTCTTTTTCACAGGAATATTGCAATATGTTGTGTGCTTGTAACTTTATCCTGTTGTGGATGCTGAAGAGAATTGAACCCGCTGCTCTCTTCTATTGAACTTGTATCTGTTACCAGTTGCTGTGTGCTAAACATGCGATGTCCCAATCTATGCCATTACATGCCAATATTGTCACAAAGGTGAAAGTTTTAATTGGTCAACAATGGAAAGAGAGGGTGATTTTCTTCAGTAGACGTACTACAAACAACTAATAAACAATTAGAGTACTTGATACTGTTAGCTTTCATGCCCGAATAATGTATTTGTTTATTTATTTATTGCTAATGCTCAAATTGGTTCCTTCAACAGCATGCAGCAACCATGGCTCTTGGCCGCTCACATCTGGAAGCTTGTGAAACAATGTTTAGTGAGCTTTCATCATTTATTGATGAGATATCTTTGGAAACTGAGGGAAAGCCTAAATGGAAGGTGCGGAGTTTATAAATGCATTAAAACATGATATGTTTGATTTTCATGGCTGCTATTTGTTAGCTCATGAAGTGTGGGGCATAACCCCTAGTTCCATTCATTTAATATTTGTGTCATAAATTCTGGGGAGAAGTATGTTATTGCTGGTACCCTAAGATGACTCAATATACCAACAGAGAAAAAATCCAAGCAGTTTTATGCCATGCAACAAACATCTTCAATTATCATGATTAAACTCGTATTATTTGTCAGCATAGACATAGGAGAGTAGATATTTAAAATAGTGATCCTGCTGTCTGTTTCCAGTGTTTGATGTCGTTCTTTGATAAGTTGCAAAAATCAGTGTTGTCACCTTCAGTTTTTCTATCTGTGAAAATTAGCATGGCTTCCCTTTGTGTGATCCCAGTGTTCCATGTCCTCCTCGATCTGAAGCTATGGCATTTTCTTTATAGTCATTCTTTAAAAGTGTTCAATTGGTATCCTAAGAATGTTGATTTTGAAAAGTCAAACAAACATTTGAACTATTAAGTGGAATGGTGCAGAAGTATCTGCATAGCTGACCCAAGCTAGTTTGGGATTGAGGCTTGGTTGTTGTTGTTGGTTAAACCAAACATTTGAGCTGAACTTTCTTTACTTTGTTTCTCAACTGACCCATTTCTTGTTAATTTTAAAGTTGTTCTCAGTTTTCTATCAATCTAAGATGTCATTTAAACATTAAATTGAAGAGTTGATCGAGGATCAGAGTTATGTTTTCTCTTTTAGCCTATGTTGTCAAGCTCCATCTGAGTGTTAATGTAGGGTGTAGGCGGGGTTTGGACCTATCTTCTTGCCAACATTCTAAAATAAAATCATCACCTAATGTGAAATGGCTGATAACAATGTCCTTTTCATGCCATATCATTCAAATTTTTTTCTTTTTAAATTTCTCAAATTTTGGATTTCAGTCCATGCTAATTGGATATCTCATTCTCACAAGGTACAAAGTCAAAAACCTCGCCGTGAGGAACTGCGCATTCACATTGCGAATATATACCGAACTGTTGCTGAGAATATCTGGCCTGGCACACTGGGGCGTAAACGACTTTTCCGTCTCCATTATCTGAGGTTCATTGATGAAACAACAAGGCAGATCTTATCAGCGCCCCCTGAGAGCTTCCAAGAAATGCAACCTCTCCGTTATGCACTTGCTTCTGTTCTGAGATCCCTTGCACCTGAATTTGTTGAGGCAAGGTCCGAGAAGTTCGATCTCCGAACTAGAAAACGACTCTTTGATCTTCTCCTCTCTTGGAGTGATGACACTGGCAGCACATGGGGGCAGGATGGAGTTAGTGATTACCGACGTGAAGTTGAGCGCTATAAGGCCTCGCAGCATAACCGCTCAAAAGATTCAATAGACAAAATTTCATTTGATAAAGAACTGAATGAACAAATTGAGTCAATCCAGTGGGCTTCCATGAATGCAATGGCTTCACTTTTACATGGGCCTTGCTTTGATGACAATGCAAGAAAAATGAGTGGTCGGGTGATATCTTGGATCAATAGTTTGTTCAATGATCCCGCTCCTAGGGCTCCATTTGGTTACTCTCCATCAACCCCATCTTATTCCAAGTATGTAGAAAGCGGGCGTGGAGCTGCTGGTCGTGATAGACAAAGGGGTAGTCACCATCGTGTCTCTTTAGCAAAATTGGCTTTAAAGAACCTTCTCCTCACAAACTTGGACCTTTTTCCTGCTTGCATTGACCAGGTACTCCTTTTCCCTTTGTGCATGTACAATAGAACCACATGCCTGGATTATGAAGTTACTGTTTTTCATTTTTAACAATATGGAAAACAATCTCAGCATCTCAATTAGGATTGAAAATGAGATGGCACATGCACACAATACCTGTGGTATTTTTAAGGTTGGCTAGCTTTTTCTCTCTAGGCCAATCTACTTATGCAGCATTGCACGAAAATAATGCAGCACTGAGCGAGCTTACTTTTTTGTTTATTATTAGATCATAAACGATACAGTAGCATCCATAATAAGAAACTAATTATCTCAAAAAAAAATTCCAGTGCTACTACTCTGATGCTGCAATAGCTGATGGTTACTTCAGTGTGCTTGCTGAGGTCCACATGTGCCAAGAGATACCAAAATGTGAAATACAGAGGCTCTTGAGCCTCATCCTCTATAAAGTTGTTGACCCAAATAGACAGATCCGTGATGATGCCCTTCAAATGCTAGAGACACTTTCAGTCCGTGAGTGGGCTGGGGATGGCATTGAGGGTTCAGGAAGCTATCGAGCTGCTGTTGTTGGTAACCTCCCTGATTCCTACCAACAATTCCAGTATAAGCTCTCTTGCAAACTTGCCAAAGATCATCCTGAATTAAGCCAGCTTCTCTGTGAGGAGATCATGCAGAGGCAACTTGATGCTGTTGATATAATAGCACAACATCAAGTCTTAACCTGCATGGCTCCATGGATTGAGAACCTCAATTTCTGGAAACTCAAGGACTCGGGTTGGAGTGAAAGATTATTGAAGAGCCTCTACTATGTGACCTGGCGACATGGGGATCAGTTCCCTGATGAAATTGAGAAACTATGGAGCACAATTGCTAGCAAGCCCAGGAATATTAGTCCAGTTTTAGATTTCTTAATAACAAAAGGGATTGAAGATTGTGATTCAAATGCATCTGCTGAAATAAGTGGTGCATTTGCCACATATTTCTCTGTTGCAAAGCGGGTGAGTCTATATTTAGCACGAATATGTCCACAACGGACAATTGATCACCTGGTTTATCAATTGGCTCAGCGGATGTTAGAAGATAGCGTTGAACCAGTTGTGCCAAGTGCAAGTAAGGGTGATGCAAATGGAAATTTTGTGTTGGAATTCTCTCAGGGGCCTGCAGCAGCCCAAATTTCAACTGTTGTGGACACCCAGCCACATATGTCACCATTACTCGTTCGGGGTTCACTTGATGGTCCCCTCAGGAATACTAGTGGAAGTCTGAGCTGGCGAACAGCTGGTGTGACAGGACGAAGTGTCTCAGGCCCTCTAAGTCCAATGCCTCCTGAGTTGAACATTGTTCCTGTAACCGCAGGAAGGTCAGGCCAGCTTCTTCCAGCTTTGGTGAACATGTCAGGCCCTTTAATGGGAGTTAGAAGTTCAACAGGAAGTTTGCGAAGTCGGCATGTTTCTCGGGATAGTGGGGATTACCTCATTGACACTCCAAACTCTGGTGAAGATGGGTTGCATCCTGGAGTTGGTATGCATGGTGTCAGTGCCAAAGAGCTCCAGTCAGCCTTGCAAGGGCATCAACAACATTCGCTCACTCATGCAGATATAGCATTGATTCTACTGGCAGAAATTGCATACGAGAATGATGAAGATTTTCGCGAACATTTGCCTCTTCTTTTTCATGTCACATTTGTTTCGATGGATAGTTCAGAAGATATTGTGCTAGAGCACTGCCAGAATTTGCTTGTTAATCTCTTATACTCACTTGCAGGCCGACACTTGGAATTGTATGAGGTGGAAAACAACGATGGAGAGAACAAACAGCAGGTTGTGAGCCTAATCAAGTATGTCCAGTCAAAGCGTGGGAGCATGATGTGGGAAAATGAGGATCCCACTGTTGTGAGATCTGAACTTCCAAGTGCAGCGCTCCTGTCTGCACTAGTTCAGAGTATGGTTGATGCAATCTTCTTCCAAGGAGATCTTCGTGAGACTTGGGGTGCTGAGGCACTCAAATGGGCTATGGAGTGCACGGCAAGACACCTTGCATGTCGCTCACACCAGATATATCGTGCATTGCGGCCTAGTGTCACAAGTGACACGTGTGTATTACTCCTTAAATGTCTACATAGGTGCCTAGGAAACCCAGCACCCCCGGTTTTGGGATTCATCATGGAAATTCTGTTGACATTGCAAGTAATGGTGGAAAATATGGAGCCAGAAAAGGTGATACTTTACCCCCAACTCTTCTGGGGTTGTGTAGCCATGATGCACACAGATTTTGTTCATGTGTACTGCCAGGTGCTTGAGCTCTGCTCACGAGTAATTGATCGTTTATCATTCGAGGACCAAACAACAGAAAATGTGCTGCTTTCAAGCATGCCTCGTGATGAGCTTGACACTGGTGGTGACATTGGGCATTTTCAAAGAATTGAATCACTGGCATCACCCAGTGGGACTTTGCCAGCATTTGAAGGGTTGCAGCCGCTTGTGCTTAAAGGGCTCATGTCTACTGTCAGTCATGGCGTCTCAATTGAGGTCCTGTCACGGATCACAGTGCATTCATGTGACTCTATATTTGGGGATGGAGAGACAAGGCTCCTCATGCACATCACAGGCTTACTTCCCTGGCTCTGCTTGCAGCTCAGCAAGGATACAGTTACAGTGCCTGCTTTGCCACTCCAACAGCAATGGCAGAAGGCCTGCTCTGTTGCTAACAACATTGCACATTGGTGTCGAGCAAAATCATTAGATGGATTAGCCACTGTTTTTGTGATTTATGCCCATGGAGAGATCAAAAGCATCGATACCCTTCTCGCTTGTGTCTCCCCTCTAATGTGCAATGAGTGGTTTCCAAAACATTCTGCCCTGGCTTTTGGACACTTGCTTCAGCTACTTGAGAAAGGGCCAGTTGAGTATCAGCGTGTGATCCTGCTAACTCTCAAGTCATTGCTCCAGCACACTCCCATGGATGCTTCTCAAAGTCCACGTATGTATGCAATTGTGTCCCAGCTGGTGGAGAGCTCTCTGTGCTTCGAGGCACTGAGTGTACTGGAAGCCCTTTTGCAGAGCTGCAGTTCATTGACAGGTTCCCACCCCCCTGAGCCAGGGTCATATGACAACGGAGCTGATGAAAAGCTGTTAGCTCCTCAGACCTCGTTTAAGGCTCGGAGCGGGCCCTTGCAATATGCTATGGGTTCGGGATTTGGTACGGGTCACTTGCCAGCAGCACAAGGGGGGGCTGAATCAGGGATTCCATCTAGAGAGGTGGCGTTGCAGAACACGCGCCTTATCCTTGGGCGAGTACTTGACAACTGTGCTCTAGTGAGGAAAAGGGATTTTAGGAGGCTAGTGCCTTTTGTAACAAATATTGGAAACCCATAGCGGTGCTTACAATTATTAATTACAAATGTAAATTAAGGCATCTCTACGAGCGAAAAACTTTGGACTGGTTTGTAAATGGTCATCATGTATTAGTTATAAATAGCTGATCATAAATTAGTGATGATAGTTAGTGTTATCATATGATGAATAGATATCGCAATATTTTGCAGCTCTGTACAAGCTTTTGGTTGGCAGCAATATATGAGCTTCTGTGTGCTGAGAATAGTGGTTCTAATCAATTCACCAACTCGCTATTTGATCAGTTCAAATTTCAGTGCTGGTGTTTTCGCCTTGCTCTTCCCTGTATGCTACCCTCTCTAGTTTCTTCAGAAAATTCCCAGACTATTTGCCTGTGCATACATGTTGTAAATGCGACCAGCTACTCTTTTCAATCTTCAATTCCTCTCATACAAGTCTCATTGAACAAAAAAATAGAAGAAGATATCCCATGTGTGATTGAGAACTCCCAACTTTGCATTAGCATCAGATTTCAGTGGAGACTGCAATGGAAGTGATTCTAGCATCTGGCCTCCTAAATCCTCATATTCCCTGCTACGTCCCTCGCTTCGGTAAAGAAAGTTGGGCTCATAAAAAAAACACTCTGATCTAGCAGGTTGTTCCAGCCTCGTGGAACAGCAAGGATATGCAGTGACATCCTTGTTTATTTCACCCTAGGTCAATGCCACTGTCCGGTTTCTTTGTTTCAATTTCCTACCTGGGAACACAAGCAATTTCTAGCTTTGAGTTTACGCATAAAGTTGTCGAGCTGAGCAGGAATTGCAAGCTAAGGATTTTTCCAAGTTCTCAGGTGAACATAGTATTTGATCCGCGGAACTAGAAGGCCAGAAGTTTAAGCCCTGTGGAGGGACCATCAAGGGCAGCTAAATCTTCCTTGGCATGTGGCTTTTCTTTTACTTGCAGACGACAAATAAGTGAATTTATGTCTGTCCCAAGTCACAAGGAAAATAAATGTATTGCTGATTGAAACCAGAGAGAACGAAACTTTCCCAATTATTCTCAACAAAGTTGAATTTACCCAAATCAATACAAACAAACAAACAAAAACCAATATTTAGTTAAGAAGTAGGAGGAGGGTGCTGCTGTTGTTGATACACAAATTTAACTTTAGATTCTAACAACGAAACATACTTGTCAAGAACTGAAATAACAGCTTCAAATTCAGTAACTTGTTTCTCTATCTCCTCAATTTGATGCACATACTCCTCAAAATTACCACTCTTGCCCTTCAATTGCTCCACATATACCCTTAGCCCAGATGCCACATCACCGAACCCTTTGTACTCTTCACTCACTCTCACATTCATCTTCTCCAGTAGCTCCAACTGATTGCTTGTTCCCTAATAAAAAACCAAAAGCAACGTAAATTAATTGGAATTAAACAACATGGGGAAATGGGTTTTTTGTTTTGATACCTGGAGTTCAGATTTGACCATGTTTGATACGCTAGTGAAGAGATCGTTGAGCGAATCCGCGAGGTCGTCTTGCTGTTGCATCCCTGCTTCTTTCTCATTTGGACACGCCATGGCTCGGTTCAGGGACGCCGATTTGATTGGTACTGGCTGGGCTTTCTTTCCTATTAAAGAGCATCCGGTACCTGTATAGTTCTAAATATGTTAATCTGGTCCCTGTACTTTTTTATCTTATATTAAGGAGGTGTTTGGCTTTGAGTTTCGTTAAAATTTGAAACAAAATTATTTAAATTAATTTTATTTAATATATTTGAATTATTTTAATATGCTGAATTTAAAAATAAATTTTAAAAAAATAAAAAATATATATTATTTTAATATATTTACAAATAAAAAATATTTAAAAAAATAACCTCAAACATTCTCCTATCACCATTTTACTATAACCTCAAACATGTCCTAGTAAATACAATAAACATTATATATATATTTGTTGATCTTGAACTTATTCATGAAAAAAAGTTCATGATTTTCATTTATTTTTTAATTAATAATTTTTTTTTTCAATACCAATAATAAATAATACTAACCTTATCGAATATTCTTCCTAAAAAAATTCAATAATTGGATTTATAAGATTTGCTAGTAAGATTCACAGCAAATGCAAGAAGAAACTTTATGTGCGTTTAATTACTCACAATATATTAACCAAAAAAGATTTTCTAAAATAATTTATTACTTTTTTTATTTTCTATCCCTCTAACTAAATATTGTACAACATAAAAAATACTACAAGATTTTCTAAATAAAAAATCTGCAACTCTGTCTATTTTACACATTGAAATGGATATAGCTTAAATGCCTCTTAAATAAAAACAAATTACTAAATTTCATATTCCCACCAGTACTCAAAGCACAAATACACGTCCATCCATAGCACCACCGCCATGATCACCACCACAACTCTCTTCTCCATATCTCTCTCTTTTTCTTCCAAGAAAGAAGTGTTCTTCAACTTTGTATGTCACCAACAACAAATCCCTAGTTGGAATTCAAGCACTGAATTCAAGATCGTACAATGTAACTATGTTGTTGGTCGTTCTTCGCGTGAATTATGGAAGTCTAATTATAGTAAGATGGTAGCAACGGAGAAACTGAAAAACCAGACCCTAAACTCAGTGGCAGGACCATCAAGGACACCATCAAAGCTTCCAAAAGTTTCAATATTACTGAGTCAGTGCATCTTCTATAGGGCTGTGATTGATTTAAGTCGATCGAGTAGGTATTTTGATTGCTTAGAATTGAGACTCGAGCTAAGTTTCATAGTGACCTCGAAAATAATATTCAAGATCGCTTTGCTAAGTTTTGATGGCTCTCGAACTTGTTCGTGGATATATACAAATATAGTTACAAATAAGAAGATCCACTCATTCAACACATGATATTCTCATTCAATGTAGGAGAGTTATTTTAAAAGTAGTTTCAAAATGAAATGTTCAGTAAAATTGCTCATATCAATTCATGGTAGCCTTGATTTTAGATCTTAAAAACTCTTGATGTATTTTTTTATATCCTTTCTATTATCTCCTATAAAGCTGATAATATAGTATTGTAAGAATTATATATGAAGGTCCTTAATCGCTGAAGCACAAGGCCTCCTTGTGAAGAATTTGGCACAAACAGCATGAGTTTACGTTACCTGAAAATTTTACATCTGGAGCTAAGAAGCTCGAAAGGAGGCCGTAACTGGTTAGTCTACCATGGCCAAAATACTCAAGGATGAAAGCAAAATCATATATATCATGAATCTTTATTTTTATAGTTTCATTTTCATCAAAAACGCAAATTCAAGCACACAGCAGCACACTAATGCACATACTAGGTCCAAAAGGATAGATCTCACACTCCTTCAGCAAATTGATTTTATACATCGATTCAGTGTTCTTATTTAAGTTCTATTTGCATATTGTCGAGGGACTTGCATTTTCCAACTTGAGACCAAAAAGGATTCTTCTGCCAATAGGCCTCTTGCACTGGAAAAATGGCCGCATCTGAGTCCATTCGCCAACTTTGAACAGCTAGGCAGATCATTCACTATGCGATGGATTCCTCTTGATCAAGGCATAGGCATCACTATATATGGCCACCGCATTGGAGAAGACAGCAAGCACAATCATAAAAATACATAAGATCTTGTCCCACTTTGTTGCTATATTGTGGCGATCCCTGAAACAAGGCAAAACAATAGAATAAATAAATTGGTTTGGCAGTATTCCAAGATCACAAGACAATGATCAAACTCGATAGAAATCAAACAATAATGGGAAAATCTATTCTTGTTCTGCCACAGCTACTCAATGTCCTTATTCAAAAGATTATGTAAGCATTCAGTGTCAGATTGCCCAACGGTCTATTTTATTTCACAGGAAATCACCACTAGCAAGTTAAATCTTTCTTCATAATTTTTATGACCAATCATAATCACTTATAGATAAAAGTTATTGATCAAATCAACTGTCAATATTTATCCTGAATGGGATATCTACAAACTACAACATATAAATTATAACAACACATTAAAAGAAACAAATTATGAAAAGAAAACGGATAATAGCTGAAATTGTAAATGCCAGTGAAGAACTCACCTGAGAGTAATGGAAGCTGGAAAAATGAAACCAAGGCAAACTGCAGCAGTTGCTCCAGTGAATTGGAAAGCATCCCAGATGCTTGGAATGAAATTTGCACCCAAGAAGATTGTAGTGATAAGCCCAATGGTGATTAATGCAAACCTCGTGTTTGCCTGATGAAAAGGTTGTGCTGAAGGAAAGAGTAGGCCATCCAAATTGAGCCGTAACGGAAAGAAGACAATTGGAAACACTAGCATAAGATGAGCAGCATAACTAACACGAACAGCATCATTAAGCAGAGAACTGTAGGGAATGCCGAGGTCCATATCGAAGTTGGCAAGCACATCATCAAGAGTTCCATCACCAAATAGAAGGAACCCAAAGATGCTTGTCATTATGTACACAGTCGAGCATAAAGCAAGTGCTGTTCGCACAACTGGTTTTATCTGAGTAGAGTCTTCAAGTTCATTATCTATGCTGTGAACTGGAAATGATGCACTCAGACATCAGTACTTTAATCACTGGTTTAAAGGTCAGGTATTTACAGATCCATACCCAATCATAAGGACAGATATTACCAAATTTAATTACAGTAATGTAGGTGTAGGTAAACTAAAAAGGTTGTTGAATAGAATTACGAGGAAAAATTCTCAGTTCATGAGCAGACAAACAATCTGATTATTGCAAGACATCACTCAGAATTTCAGACTATATGGGAAAAATTTTAATACGCTGCTTAAAATAGAGAATACATGTATCTTCAACTTTGTTTTTTTTTTTTTTGGAGGGTGATCCTAGCAGTTACTACGAGCGTTGCTACTCCCCAAATATTCATCAACCTAAATCCTATTTTTATTGATCACCAATTCTAAGAAGACAGGAATAAAAAACTTTAGCTCCCAAGCAAGTTAGAGATAAATATTGCATACCATTGTAATGGCAGATAAATGCAGTGACAAGAACAGGGACTGTAGTGAAGAGTTTCCAGAAGGATGTCATATCTGTAACATCGGGCATCAATCTGGGCATTGCTATACTTCCATTTATCAACTTGACAATTGTGATCCCCACAGTGATGACAAGAAATACAACTGCTAGAGCGACTGACAAGGCAGATGTATAACTTAAAGAATCTGCAAAGATAAATGGCACAATCATTCTCCATAATGAAGAAACAAATACTAAGGGCAAAACAATGATGCAATTACTTGTACAAGCAACTAAACGTTAATATGGGATAAAATTGTGCTGGAAAAGATATAATTTTCAGATTCCACATAACAAAGCAAGCAAAATAGCAGAACAAATCTGTGAATAACATATGCCATATGGAAGTTAAAAGCATCCATATCAAGCATAGTTTACAAGTCAAAGAACAAAAAGGCTACGACGAAAAATATTAATCCTAACCCTTCCAACATAAAAAGAAACTTGAAAAGAGGAAAGGCATGTATAATCCATTTTACAATTTATGCTCTTCCTGTAGCTCCTTGTACATTGAAAGTTTCCAGTAAATAATTGCTCTTTCACTAATAAGAGGAGGAAAAAGGGAACTACTAGTAAAGAATGCCATCAGACCACTCCAAATCACCAGAATCTGTTCAAAGTGCCAAAAGAAAGTAGATGTAACCCGTAGTTCAGAGTCAAAAATTGCTAAATCATTTTTTTTCCTTTGGAGTTGATGAAGATACACGAAAGAAAAAAAGGGATAAAGCAGCTAACAGATTAACTCTTTCTGACCAAGTACATGACAACTTACCAATTCGCTTAAAGCAAGCCAGTGGAGAAAATATAAAAAGTGTTGTGATAAGAAGAACAAAGGCACGGGCGTTCCACCAGTGTTCTCCAAACCACCCTTCAAGCACACCTGTATGGTGAGCTCCAGTTGAAGACGTTCCAGACAGCACGTCACCTTCAGTTAAGCAAACACAAAACAAATTTCAGATCTTACAACTAAAGTACAGCATGATCCAAGTGGAACAAAAAAAAAGAACCACAAAAACATAAACAAAACAAAACAAAAAAAGATCCACTAACTATATATAACTTCACGAGAACATATAGGCAGTTATTGAGAAAATAAAAATATAGCAACAATTTAACGAAAAAAATGATGGAAAGTGCCCATACCAATAATAATCATGTACACAATGAGTACACCAATGTTATTGACTAAAACAGCAGCTTGCAAAAGAATCCTTCCAGTCTTTCCAAAAGCATCCCCCATAAGTCCTCCATAAGAAGCAGACTTCCCTGCCCTGCTAAACCTCAGCAACAATTCAATAGAAGCCTCTGTCAAGAAAGCCATAAAGATGATCATGGCGACCCCGAGAACCAGGCCTAAGACTTTCATGGTTGCCGGCAATGCCATGATTCCAGCACCAACTATTGTAGTCGATAAATTAAACACCGCCCCAGTAAAGGAAGCTCCATTAAACTCATCAAAACCAGCATCCTCTTGCCTTTTGGGCAATAAAGGAGCATTCTCGTCAACTGGCTTGGTCCTTCTTGATTTCCTCTCCTTCTTTGGAGGAATATTTCCAATTGTCATCTTTCTATTCTCTTAAAATAATTTCTCCAAGCACAATTTAAAACTTTATACAAAATCTACAAAGCAGCTCAGCCTCCTAGTATATCTACAGCAAAGATATCTGTGACAATAAAAAAAAGAAAAAAAACCCATATCAGCTTCAAAACTGTACAATAAGCTTGAATATTAAATTCCAGTAATTAGCCATCTCGAAGAATCCTGACCTATGTGCTTCTGTAGAACCAGAGTTGGAACGCAGTGCTTTGGATTCCAAATGAGCTTATCAAGAACAACTATAAAACCCAATTGTTCCCAACAGTGAATTTTGCAAACCCCAATTATAAATATCTTTCAATAAGAGATTTTATCCCCTTGAAATGACACAAAATCAACTACAAAACCAACCCAGATAACAAAAGCTCAACCTTTTTAAACTACAACGACAGCAAAATATTCACAATCATCAAAGCTATGGTCTTTGTTATCAAAACAAAGACCCCAGGTGGCCAAATCTTTAAATTCACCAAATACAACCACTAAAAAAATCAATTTCCAGAGATGAAACAACAACTATTGAAGAACCGGAGGAAAGAAAATCAAGAATGAGAGCTTTAAAAGACAAGAATTTGACAGAACCACAGGAGCCAAATGGAAGAAGATAAAAAGTAGTGGTGTTTATTATACAGAGAGAGGGAGAGATGTCAAATGATTGATGTCTTGGGTTTGATCTAATAAAGAAAGAATCAATCGAAAGAAAGAGAGACAGAAAAAGAGAAAGGGAAAGAGAGCCACACACGCAATCGCCCAAACAAAAAAAAATGTCGTCTGTATGTATGGTCTTTCTGTAAAATCGATGATATATAAAGAACCGCTGGCAGGAAAAAAAATTTAGAAAATGAATTTTTTATATATATTTGTTAAAATAATAAAAAATATATTAAAAAATATTTTTTAGTATCTAGTTATATTATTAAAAATAACTTATTAATATTTTAAATTTTTAAATTTATTAAAATAATAAGGATTAAATTTTACAAATTAAAAAGTTGAATGATAATAAAATTAAAAAACTCATAAATTATCTCAAAAAAATAAAAAAGATCAAATTAAAAAAATTAAAATCATAATAGTTAATATTTTATAAATTATTTTAAATAAAATAAGTAATAATTAAAAGAATGGGATCAAATCTAATAAATAAATAAAAACAAATAACAATTATAAAAAAAATCAAAGTTAATATAAAAATTAAATATTAAAAGATAAAATTAAAAAATAAATATTTAAAATAAAATATATATATATATATAACAACTATCTAATTCTTTAACATATTATTTCACACTAATTATTACCATACCAACACATATATATTAAAACCACAAGTCTTCCTTCTTTCTCTAGTATGGCTAGCAAAATATACCATTTCCTCATAGGATTTATTTTTCAATAACATTAAATTTCACCTTCTAAACATTAACAATTTATTTCATTACAAACATTTAAATGTCAATATATATATATAACAACTATCTAATTCTTTAACATATTATTTCACATTAGTTATTACCATACTAACACATATACATTAAAACCATAATTCTTCCTTCTTTCTCTACAATGGCTAGCAACATATACCATTTCCTCCTAGGATTTATTTTTCAATAACATTAAATTTCACCTTCTAAACATTAACAATTTATTTCATTACAAATATTTACAATANAAATAATATTCAAGTCAAGTAAATTTATTTTTAAAAAATAAGAGTAATTAATCATTCAACTTATAATATATTAACAAATTAAATTTATTTTAATTAAATTAAAAAAAATTATAATATTAACCTTATGACTTTTATTAAAAAAAGATCAATATACAAAAAATAATAGGAGCATGAAATTAAATAAAAGAAAATAATAAAGAAATTTGATCAAGTCAAGAAATATTAAAAAAATAACTATATAAAGGATTTAAAATAAAAAATAAAAATAAAAAAATCAATTAAAAAATAACTGAATTTTTTCAATCAAATGGTTAAATTAAAAACAAAAATAACTCAAACAAACAAATAATTTATATCACATGAAAAAAGAAATAAAAAAATTGAAGTTGAAAGATTGAATAGAAAATAATAATACCTTTATGAAAGAGCAAATGATGAAAAAAAAAAGAAATTAAAAGGAAAAAGGAGACCAAATTTTTATCTAGAGGTTTAAATTGAAGAGAAAAATAACCCAAAAAATTTAAGGATCAAATTGAAAACATCAACATAAAATAAACTTAGATTAAATTATAAAATTAAAAAAAAATATAAAAGGATTCGACTAAAAAAATTAGAAATCAAAATATTAAAGATCAAATTAAAAAGCATAATATATTATAAACTGGAATTGAAGGACTAAAAAAAAAATCTTATGAAAGAGTTAACAGGCAAAAAAAAAAAGATTAAATTTCAAATACCAAAACACAAAAAAGACTAATCAACAATTTTTTGAGGAGAAGAGAAAGAGAAAAAGGTTTCCTAGCAACAAGACAACCACTCATTAATAACACACGTCAATTCTATTAAAAAAACACGATGATATATTTAACTATATAGAAATTAATCAAATTTAACCATCAAGAGACGTTGCATACATTATCTTAAATATGTGGACATCTTTCACGTACTAATGCATATAACTAACATGCTGGTATTTTTTTAAAATTTAATATTATTTTGTCTTGATAAAATACAATAATACTCTTAATAAGATAAAAAAAAATAATAAAATAACCAGCTTGAAAAGATGTAAATATCTCTTTATCAAAAGCTTTGATTTAAAGGGTATTTTAGTAATATAATCCTATTATAAAATATAAAAAATCTATAATATCCCTGTACTAAAAGCATAAACTTTGCTATTTTTAATAATATTTTAGTATTTACAGTATTTGTATAAAAAAAATTCTAACACCCTCATTTAACAAGGCTATTTGCTACTTGGAGAGGTAGATTAATAATTTTATTGATATAGTTTACAGTGAAATGTTTTTAGTATTATAGTAAAAACATACATAGTTGAAGCCCCTCATCTTTTATATTTGTTATGATTTTTTATTTATTTATTTTTCTTAAAAATACTTAGATGTGAAATATATGAAATTTCAAATCTTAATTAGTTGACCATTAATATTATAAATAGACTTGAATTTTTTATTTTTAAAATAAAGAAAGATCTAATTGCAAATTAGAATCTTCTATTTTTTTTAATGATTCATTGACGATAGTTTTATTGGGAACTTGTTGTGGGTTGGCACCACAATTATAGTTGCTTATTATATTTGGATTGTATTATCATGGTAGGATATAGGTCGATTTGTATTATGTTTCTATTTTTGAGTTAATTCATTTTTTTAAATAACATATTTCTAAAATATATAGATAAAATTTAATGATTTTCATTATAATATATGATTTAGTCTACGTGCTCATTTTTTTTTTACCTAGATAATTTAATCGACAAAGTTATTTAACACAACACACACACTCACAGAGGTTATTATTTCTAGCCAGACTATAAAAGAGTCGAGCAGCAAGGGAAAAGAAAAATTATTGGTGTGAAAACAAAATCATTGATAACAGGTAATTTTTATTTTATTTGACCAAATCATATTCAACTTAGGCTTATATATATATATATATAACAGAAAAGTATGGTCGTAAGACCAGGAATTAGAAAAGTCCAAAAGAATCCAACGTGTTGCATGTATATTTTACTAATATGAAGACAAAACTATATAATAGAGGTTGGACCGACTTGGGCAAATCATGCCATTGAAAGGAACAAGAATATGGGAGACTTGCTGCCTCCACACTCGTACAGTTCCTCTCCCATGAGCTGTTCTATTAACAAAATTTTATTTATTTTTTAATTAATAATAATATTTAATCTAGTATATGTATATTTTAATTAATTTTATAAATTCTAAAATTAATAATCTTATAAATTTTTAATGACTTTAAAATTTATATAAAACTTAATCAATATAATTTTAATTAAATTTATCCAACCAAACTTAATCATGATTATTAAACTATAAAGCCATATTGAATAACATTTACGTTGAAATTGATTGATAAACCTTTATGTTTACACTATCTCAAAAACAAATAGTGTTTATATGAGAAATAAATTATATTAATTTATAAAAGAATCCATTAAGTTAATTAAGTACCATGAAAATTAGTCATTATAAAACTAAAGAAACAAACCTATCCAAAACTTCTTTTCAACTATAAATATGATAACTCCACGACTTGAAATTGAAAATCCATATTCTGAGTTGTTTTTTTTTTTTTTTGCAAGTTTAAATGCATATTGAAAACTCAACTTGGGTCGTAAAATATTATTATTTTAATTCTCTAGTTTTAATTGGATAGTCAACAACGGGTTTGAAAACACTAAGTGGCTATAAAAATAAATAAAAAATATATGGTCTAGGAATTAAATTAAATATAAAATTCAAAACTATATTCAATCAATTAAATTTCATGTTCAATAAGGGGGGCGGAGGAGTATTTAAATCCCCCCAGAGGGACCGAGCCCACTGTTTTTCCCTTCCTCGATCATGCTGAGTAAAGAAAAGAAATTATTTAATACGAAGAGCCATCTTTGCCCTTTGGCAGTAACCCTTCCTGGCCTTTCATGCCTTCTTAGCCACAGCTAGCACCGACCGGGGACATGTCTCGTCATGGACGAGCCAAAACTCGTCAGGTCACCACTTGGGGTGCTGACAACGCACCTTGTCCTGAACGGCTACTCTTAATTTTACTTTTAATTAGAAATATGATAATCCTTTTAATCCTCGAGGAAAATATAAAATGACATTTTATTATATAAAAACAAATAGTATAAAATCTCCTTGAATATAAATTAAATTCAAATAAAAATATTGTGGCTACATATTAGTTTCTAGGGATGCACATAGCTTTTCCTTCCCCTTCCCCCCTGTGTATTTCTTCCAAAACCTCATCATTCATGCACATTTCTTTTATCTGAATTAAAAAATTCAAATAAAAAATAATCAATTCAGTTTTTTCAAATTGTCTTTAATTATTAATAAAGGGTAATGAAGATAAAATACAAGCCTGTTTTATAGCAATAATAATTAATTAATCATTGTTATCTTAACGTTAATTTATTCATTTATCTAGATAGTATCTTTAATATTCACTAATAAATCAACTAATTAAACTCATGGTTTTATAATTAATTTAATTTCACCATTCAATACAACTATAAAAAGAAAAGAAAAAATCACTTAGATTTATCCATGACTTGTTTTTTTGGAGAATCCTATTTCCAATAAAAAATAGGAATAGTTTAACAATGTTTTCATGTTTTAAAATATTTTTTGTTTATAAATATATTAAAATAATATATATATATTAAAGCAACACATCAGAATAATTTAAAAAAAATATAATAATAAAAATGAAATCCAAGAAAAACATGGATAGATGTGTCCTATGACTATGAATTAACAAGCAAAGGGAACTCAAAAATATTATAATCAAGAGGCATCCAACTCAGCAATTATATGCCTAATTACAGCAATAAAGTTGGAGACCATTTCTCCAACCCCATTAGTTAAATATTGTCTCTTGTCCCTTTCATTTTAATTTTTTAAACCATAGGCAGGCCTTAATCGCCGTGATCAATCATGGAGGATTAAGAAAAACACATGGAAGAGCACTAATTATTATTACTATTCTATAATAAACATGAGGTTATGGTTGAACCAGCTGTAATGATCTTCGTGATTTTGATTTAGCGTCGCACATTGCAAGTTTATTGATTCATGGGAAAGATCTAAGACTAGTTTATTACAAAACAGAAGCCAAATCACAATTGTGGAGGCTGTAGCTGTTGGAACGAAGGAAAAGAGCTCATGGACCGAAGCTTCCTCTCTCTTTCACCTGTCCGAGCCACGATAGGAATTGTGCGGTGTGACGGTGAAGGGTGCGGTCCATGCAGCTTCGCTTGGACGCGGGGACACGTAAAAGAGAGGGGATTTTCGTCTAAGAAAATGATAGCAAGCGTGGTAATGCTTGAATTTTTGTGTGCATGGAGTTTTCAAAATAGCTCTTTGTTTATAATATATTAAAGTATTTTTAAAATTTTTTTACATTAATACTTAAAATATATTAAAAAACATTATTTAATTTAATTTTAAATAAAATACAATTTTAAAAAACATAAAAAAACAGAAACACTCTCAGAAATACATGTCACTAGTGAATTTATATATATTTCTTTGATATTCACTCTAAAATTAATATATATTTCATACCCATAATTTATTACTTGACTAGAATATTTTAGATCTAAATTTTTATTCGTTGAGGCAGATATAATGAGCGTATGGTCAACATATTTTTTTATATTATTATTTTAAATTCAAATTATAAATACACACATAAGAAAATCTCTCATATGCAATTTGAGAAAGAGTGATGATATTAAATTCAATTAAAGAAATTAGTTTTTTTTTAAATTTATGATATTTGGACTAGTCTACATCATAAATAATTTCTGGATTTATTAAATATCTTGTAATTTTAGTAAATAAATAAAATATTAAAAATTCAAATCTAAAATACAAAGATAAAAAATTTACTATCAAGACTACTGGATCAAAATTATACATAAAATTTGTTCAAGTAGTACTTGAGCCATCATCGGAAAACAAAGACTCCAAGTCTTCGAAAGAGCTCCACAGTCTTATAATTTTTTTTTTCCTAGAATGGTATTAGATAAACACCGGTGTGTAGAATATAGAATATAGCACCCGAGTCTAACGTGGATGCCTATCTTGCTTTTTAAGTTTGAAACGTGCACACATAAGATTATTTTTGACATTGAAACTACTTCCAGTCTCTTTTGCTGTGCTAGTAATGGTGTCATGAAGTCTGGTCAGGTTAGCCTGCCTAGATGCATCACCAGTTCACCACACTCAGAGGGGCGAATCTATGGCTACGTGCATGTTTGATTCAAAGGTGCTGTGTATTTTTTTAAAGTATAATCTTTTTAAAGTATGAAATACATCTCATTAAAATAAAAAATACATGTTTTCTTAATGTGGGTTTTATAAAAAATAAAAGCTAACCACGTTTCTATTCCAGAAACCCTTGTGACACTCCCAAATCTCATAAAAATTGAGGTAATAAAACCATCTTAGTCAATTTTTATCATGACATCTCCAAATCATTTTAGAAGTTGTTTGGTGGTATAATATTGATTATTTTTTAAAATGTTTTTTATTTGAAAATATATTAAAATAATTTTTTTTATTTTTTAAAATTATTTTTAATATTAATACATTAAAACAATTTAAAAACACAAAAAACAATTAATTTGAAGTCGGGAAAAAAACTAAAAAAAAATTATTTCTTTTTAAAACACTTTTAAAATATAAAATAAACAGGATATTAGGAAGGAAATTCTATTTCTGCCCCTTACCACACTCTTTTGGACATTTTCGTTCTTGAGAGCGATGGAGACAACCTTTTGAAATATGAATGTTCTATGTATATAATTTACGATAAAAAAGTAACCGAAATAATTACTTTAATCCATTTGAAAGAGTTTTTCTCTAACTATGCTAGTTTGACTGGCTTCCATCCAATTAGGATAAAAAAATCTTTAAAGATGAAAGTCAATATTCAAGGACATTATGATCATCAAACCCAAAAAATAAAAAATATCTTTTGCTAATATTTTTCTTACAGATTTAGCTTAGTTTCTTTTTTATTAAATGATAATAGAATGTCAAGAAAATATGCAACTTTCCTTCGTCGCTATAACTATTATTTAGGTTAAGATGGTATTGCGGTGTAGATTTTTTTTTTTGGAAATATATAAAAATAATTATGATATCAAGATATTAAAAATATTGAAAAGTATTAAAAAACATTAATTTAGTATTTTTTTTTCAAGGTAATTATATTTTTTTAAAATATATTCAAATATAATTATCAATTCAATACTAAACAATCATTAAAATAAATGGATTTTCTTATAAAAGCACCAATTTTGATATGAATAACTTGCCTAACATAAAAATATAAAGGGAATTTAATTTTCGTGCATAGATTGTAGTTTTTAGATTCGGTCCCATTTAAAATCAATATTCTAGATTTTGATTATATCATCCAGTTATTCAGATTAAATTTTTTAATTAAAATAATATTATTTTAATAAAAAATAAAATTTAATAAATTACTATCAGATTTTTATATTAGTTTTGTCGGATCACGAGGAGAATCAGGTTATACCAAGATTTTTTTTTAATCCAATCTAATTTCAATCTTGAATGAATCAAATAACAAATTAACCCGTGTGACGGAAGCAGGTTTTAAAACAATACTCTAACTGCTGCCCCGAAAGGGTTAAAAAAAAAAAGAAAGGAAAATATTGGGGTGTGGGGGCACTGTTTTGGATCAGGGTTTACAACGGAGGAAAATCACTAAATATCTCATGGGCTTCAACATGGACCCAGAACCGTCTTAACTAAATCTATACTGGGCCACGTTTGGGCTTCGGCAGTTGCAAGAGTGGGCTACTGAAGAAATGAGAAACCAGACGCCTAATCCAAATTGAAATCGAAGTCTTCCTCCAAGATTACTGATAAAAGAAATATTAATTACAGTTAAAAAAGGAGGAGAGAAAAAAACACGTGTCACTCGCTCGACTGGAGGGACAGGTGTAAAGAATTCCTAAGCGCACGTTAACACGAGGCAGTGAAGTTCGCAGCTTCGTTTTTAACTTACCTGCCTGCCTTCAACCCTGCTGTGTCTGCGAAGAAGACAGGCATAACCAGTAGCAACAGCCAACAACAAGAGGTGGTCTGTTGTTGTTTTCCTCTCTCATCAAAACTACAACTATATTCTCCTCTTTACACAGTACTTACTATTTCCCTGTCAACACAACTCAGCTTCGTCTTTCTAAAGGGTACGTTCTTCAATTATTTTCGTCTTTTCTCTTCTTCTCTTGTTGAGAGTGACAGAAACTTATGTGGGCATGCCAAATTCTTTTTTGTTTTGTTCAGTTTTTCCTTTTGGTATACCCGAGGTGGGTTTTCTTTTTTATATACAGTTATGGAAAGATTATTGTTGTTTATTAGAGTTTGAGATGGAGATAATACTGATTTAATTTTGTGGAAATGTTTTTGGTTTTTTCTTTAAATTTTCCAGATCAGAGGGTTTTTGTTTTGTTTTGCAGTGGAAGCAAGTGACCCTGATGTGGATTAGTTAATGATCATGAATTATTAATGAAGGGATGGATATCTTTATTTTTATGTTTTTATTATTATTCATTGAATCAATCATCAGCCGAAATTGGAACTTGAGGAAGCCTGTGTGAAACAATAACCAAGTCTAGAACTTGAAGGGCTTGCGCGATTATCTTGCTTGCTCTGATGAATGGGAGGTAGATGTAGCGAGAACTGGTTGTAAGTGGGAATTGGAATGAGGAGGTTAATCTAGTTAGATTTAGATTTCATTGTGAACTAGCTTTGGTAATGCTGCAAGCATGGGTTTTATTACAGTAAGCGGCCCTTTGAGATATTTAATTGCTGCTACATAAGTAAATCGCATCTAAGTTTTCTTATGAAGTGCTGGACTTGGTTATTTACTTTGGATTGTGACCCAGTCCTATAATCTTAATTGTTTAGAGGAGAACAATGACAATAGTCTTGCACTTGGGAATGTTGCAGCACATCTTTGAGAATATTGAGTTTAATACATGGTGAGGAATTATTGTTAGGATGTGAGGCATTTGAAATCAGGGACTGGCTTATCCAGTGATTAGGTTATTTTGAAGCTGAAATTGGACTGATTCATAGAAGTAAGCTTACTAATAGCACTGCAGCTCCTTAACAAGTAGGGTATCTAAATAAGAAAATAACTGGAAAGATACAATGGCCATTTAAAACAGCTCCCCCTAGCCAAGTCATCTTAGCAAATTATGATGGTATCTTTGGAGTTTTAATGGATGTTTGGTATGTATGAAACATTTGAAGTTGTAGTACCTTACCAGCTTTATATGTCATATTTTGATGAGGGGCTGTGCAATACCCAAGAAATTAACTAGAATGATGCCAAAACTACTGAACAGAAAACTGCTTCTCTTCCTTGTAAACTTTGTAATATAAGGCATCTATATATATATATATATATCAGAAGGGGTTTAATTGGGTATGGTAAGGTGCATTTAACTTACATGCATTTTATGGCAACTCAAGCCATCACGTTGTGTATCCAGCTTGACTTTGAGATTATGATTAGCCTTGTAAGATGTGATTCTGAAAACCTCTACTTAAGATTTCATTCGTTTGGAGCATTATGTTTATTGTTGTAGAGCAAGGTCAAGCAAATTTTTCATTGGTTATAGTTCAAGTAGAAGTAAAATAAGCAGCATTTGATGTTTGTAATGCAATGCTGTTTTTCTCAGTGCCTGTTAGCTTATGGCATGCTACTATTATTTAGCAACATCATTTGTGCCATTTGTAATTGTCCTGTTACCTTATGACATGCAACTATTATATAGCAATAACGTTAGCGCCATCTATAATTGTCATGACTAGCACTGATTTTTATTTTTTTGCTTTTCTTTTTTATTTATTATTTTAATGGGCATTGATCACCATTTGTGTGCGTATCGCGGTACCTGCTAGCTTACGTAATGCTATCATTTAACAATACTCATTAGTTCCACCGACACTTGTATTTTGACTAGCATCAATTCCTTTCATTTTATTTACTATTTTAATGGTTGATACTCAGGTTTTGAGGCTGCCAGAAAGACAAGTTTGTGATGAACATGGATACTGGTTCTGTACATGAAGCTAATATTTCTCTTGAAGATGTTGGAACTTGTGATCTGGATGTTGAGTCAATTAAAACTGACTTAGTTGTAGAGGCATCTTCTAATGGAGACAGGAGTAGAGAGTTAGAAACTGCGGGTGGGATTCTGACAGGAGTTGAATTAGATTTGGCTTGTGTTGCAGAGAAGTTGGTTAACTTAAGCGTGCTTATGATGCATGTTGCAACCAAGGAAACGGATTTTGAGGCCTTTGCCTCATCTAACGATATATTGGCTGATTCAGTGGAGAAGGCTTTGGAATTTGATTTCTTGTCTGAGATTTTGGATGCTGAGACGATGGAACTGGATAAGTTAATGATGAATATACAAAAATATATTTTTGAGGTTGGAGAAATAATATCATCAAATGGACCAGGGGAAACTTTCATGGCACTGGAAGAAAAGTTGCATGATTCTCAAGAATCATTGAAGCAGTCAAAAGATCAAGTCTCAGAGATTAGGGCACAATCTGCCAAGTTCCAGAGGACATTTTCATGTCTGCTTGGGGAAGAAAATGGTAAGCTATAGATCCCAAAAAATTAATTTAATATAACTTAATTTTATTTACACCTGCTATGATGCTGTGCAGCCTTGGAATTCAGAAAATGAACCCAGGCTATTATGTTTGTTCTTGAATCGTGCAGCCTGCTGGTTTTTTTTTTTTTTTTTTTTTNTTTTTGGGGTGGGGGTGGGGGTGGATGTAGGTGCATTTTATGCAGGTATTTTGGAACCATGCATGCAATATTTTTAGGGAATTCTTGTATTTGACAGGCTAATTCTGTTGCTTTGGAAACTGATGTTTAAATTTTTGCCTTTTTATTTCACTGTTTTGAACTTTGGTGTCAAGGAAAGATCAATTACTTACTGGTTATAATTTTTTACTGCACATTCTTATGTGTGCATTTTAAAAGGGAGTGCTGACAAGGGCTCAAACTTCTTAGAAGACAACCAATTGTCAAGCATGAATTCAAAGATCAACATGCAAACTGCAGAACAACAAAGGCATTTCTTGAGGATGCTGGAGAAGTCTTTGGCAAGAGAGATGGACCTTGAAAAGAAGCTAACTGAATCAAGACAACTTGAAGAAGAGTTTAAAGATAGAGTACTCTCTATCCAGCAACAAGTATTCTTCATAGAGGAAGAAACAATGGATGTTTATGAAAAATGGTTTGAAACAGAAAATGCTGCTGAGGTTTTGATGGGGATATCAAAAGAACTACTAGGACGACTCCAAATATTCCAGTTAAATTTGAATGGTTCCGTGAAGAGAGAAGCTGAGTTAAGATCAAAGCTTGAAAATTCTATTGAGCAGTTGGAAGCTAAAGAAATTGCTTTGCAGAAGTTCGATAGCAGCAGTTCAAAACTCAGTCTGCTCGTAGCAAAGGCTGATAGATTAAAAGCCAGCTTGTCAGAAGCTGAAAATAATTTAGGCCTTGCTAATTCCGAGGCCTTAATTTTGAGGGAGAAAGTGACTTCACTTGAGAACCAGCTGAGAGAATCTGAATTTCAGCTGTCTGCAAAGGTCTCTGCAAATGGAACTCAGGAACAGCATAATGCATATTTATGTTCTGAAATCAATGAAATGAAGAATGTAACTGATACTTTGAAAGAAAAACTATCTAAAGCAGAAAGTAGGGCAGACAATGCAGAAGCCAAGTTAAAGTTATTGGAAGAGACTAACATGAAACTTGATGAGGAGTTGGGCCATCTTAAAGACACTTCTGAGAAGGTTGATTCCTTGGAGAGACAGCTGAGGGAATCTGATTTTAGGCTCCAGCATGCGGTGGCTTCTGCAGAAGCCGGTCAGGAGAAGCAAAATATGCTGTATGCTACAATTAGAGACATGGAAAATTTAATTGAGGGCTTGAAGTCAAAAGTTTCAAAAGCTGAAAGCCGAGCAGACAGTTTGGAGGATAAGTGCATCATATTATCTGAAACTAATTCAGATCTAAATGAAGAATTGAGCTTCTTGAGGGGCCGACTTGAGTGCTTGGAGGCATCTTTGAATCAAGCTGAAGAAAAAAAAATGGCAACCGCAAAAGATATCTGCATTCGATCTAAAGTGATAACAGATTTGGTGATGCAGCTTGCTATTGAAAGGGAACGCCTTCATAAACAGGTCCCCACTTTTCATATCTCAACTTTCAGCTGATCACGATCTTGCATGAATTTTTATATTTAGGTATCAAAGAAAATTAAAATTTTTGAAGGCTATACAGACCACCACTGAATAATGTCATGTTGTATTTCTTGAATTTCATCAAATAATTACTCTTAGTGTCCTCTGTATCTCTCTTCAACCCAACATGTGTAAATAAAGCTGTCATTTTGCACATGGATGGATGCGCACACAGAGACTAGGCCTTAAAACCTGAATAGAAGCTATAATTTAGAAGAAAGTTTAATCAGGTTTAATAGGCAAGAAATTTAGGAAATGAACAATCCTAGGTCTACAAACAGAAGATCAATCAAATGAAGCAAGCATTAGAACTGGCACCTCCCCCCCCCCAAAAAAAAAAAAAANAAAAAAAAAAACAGTGAATAGTTGTTTCTGGCCTTTACAACTGGGGGAAGGGTAGAGAGAGGCCAGTAGGCGAATGCAATACCTCTTGCATGAGGCAGGAGGTTGACACCACTGGGTCATAGGTCTATTAGTAGAACAAAGGGTAATTAAACAACTTAAACTTCATTCTCCTCCAAGGAACGTAAATTTTGACACTAACTCTACTGAAGCAAATAACTGTTTTCAGTCTAGAATGTTTGATACAAAATTAGAAAAAAAATGCCTTGAACAAAAAGGTAGAAAGGAAGATGGATCACTCAGGTCAGTTCTTTTGACAGGGTTTGTTATTATCTCTTCATTATTTACTACATTTCACTATTAAGAAGTGAGAGGATAGTGATCTGACTTTTGTCCTCCCATGCTATAAACACCATTGGGAAGATACCTAGCATCTTTTTTTTTTTCCCTTTTCCTTCTTCTTCTTTTCATTTTGATAAATCGGAGAATGTTTTGAAAGAAGCTCCAAAGGCAAGCATACTTATTTGACTGAGAATAGCTGGTCTTGTTTGCTTGAGATTTATTTTTAAAGTTCTCAACACTTGTCACTTTGCAGGAAATTTCATGAATTCCATGCTGCATGAGCTTGCAATTACAAGAAATTTCCTTTCAGGTGGTTTTCTGTTTCTGATGTGTTGTATCGTACATGCAGATAGCATCACTAGCACTGCAGAACCAAACTCTGGTGATGAAATTACAGCAGACAAGTAAAGATGCTGTAGACACCAAGTATCATAACAAAGGAAGTGGTGAAAAGTTTTTGTTTACTGAGCATGACGTATCCAAATTCTCAGCTCCTATTTCTGAGGTGTGTATTATATGTTACCTTCTGAATAAGTTGGCTTTCATGTTAATCATTGGTAGCGGTGAAACCCTGATCTGTCTTCACCTGAATCTCAACTATCCTGTTTGTTTCAAGAGTCTTAAATACTGATCAAATCAGTACTTTTTTTTTTAAAAAAAAAAATGTCATAAGTTCTACCTTTTGGGCCTGTTGCGTCTTTGTACAACATTGAAGTCCTTAATTTGATCATTTAGTCTAGAAACTTTGCGATCTCCTAGCCTTTGAGACTAATTTTATACACCCCTGACCTCCATTAAATGTAGAAGGCATCAATAGGAAGTAGCAGAAGGAATTAAGATCCTTGTGGTGTCTAAAAATTTTGGGAAGACTTCACTTCTTCTTAATGCACACCCTTTCCAATTCTTTTCTGTTTCTGCTTGTACTGCAATTACTAGGACCTGTGTCATGGAGTAGGTGTTGTGTTCTAAATTCCTCTCTTCGTTTCCTTTTCTGTTTACAGCTGGACAAGGCCCAGAAAAATGAACCTGTTAGTGAAACTAAGGTGGCATCAGCAGATTCCACATCTGAACTTGAGACCGTGAGAAGAATAGATGCAGGACTCAACTTTAAGCATGCTATCATGGCAATGCTTATATTACTCATTTCAGCGATAGTTTACTTTTTTCCACCACAAAAGCTAACGTTATGATGAGAGCTATATTCTTGTGCTAGAAGCCTAAAAGAGCAGCATTAGGTATACACTTTTCAGACAGATCAAGAATGACCTTGAAGAGTTTGTTTTTCGAACTTGTTTTTCTGTAACAAAACGAATCAGGAGGAAAATTTTGTAAACGATAAGAGTTCTGTTACGTTTAATCTCATTTAAGATCGAATTATTTAGTTCTTCTGAACTGTAATTAGTTGGTCATTTTCTCTCCTGTGGGCTATACCAAGGGCCAATCTTGCTCTCTATATTTTGTTTTTAACCCAAGGGCAGGGCTAAATCATAAACAGTTCCTTCAGAGAAGACTGGAAGCAATTCTACAAAAGCAAAATGGTAAGATTCATGACTTCACATCGAGCAACAGATGCAGTTCCAAGCTTGTATTGATGACGGGATGGTCCATAATAAATCTGGCAAACAAGCAGGCATGGAAAACCGCTAGTGAACAAGAAAGTGGAAGGAGGGTTCCATTTTCACCCTATTAGAGAATGATGGGCATCAACCAGCATCAACCACTGACGTCCATGTCTAGGCAGAACATATAGGACTTCTGAATTACGGGGTGACCTACATAAGCCAGTCTCTCAGGAACCAGTGAAACAATAAAAGAATTGCAGAGGCATAATTTCAAGATCTTTGTCCTCAAATTTATAGGTAGCCACAATAACAAATCACTGAAAGGACAGAAGAATGCAACGTACAATCTTGAAGGTCTTCCTATCTTAATCTGGGAATTTTCTGATGTTGTTTTACAGCTTCAAAATGCTCCTATTCGAAACATAATTTTTCTGGAGCTGTTTGATAGCCAGTGTTCCAGCCTCGTTTCTGATCCACGTCTTTTTTTTTTTGTAATAATTCAACTGCTGCTGTTTCCACCTTCCAGGACTTCCCAAGAGTATGCCACAATTGGAAAAAGGGAAGGGTCTCCGGTAATCTGTGATTGGGTGCAGGCTCTCTATTGTTCCGAACAAAAAAATTATTTTGCTTAGATTTTTCTTGTTGAATCCTCAGGACTTCTCCCAACACTTATTTTGGTTCCCTAACATGCTCCAAAGAATTTCGATCCATTTTGATTGGTTTCAGTTTCGTAGAGAGCAGGGGGAGGGAGAGATTGATGATTGCCTCAGTAGTTCGATCCATTTTTATTTAATTTCAAGCGGACCATCCATATTTAACACAAGAAATATATTTTTTGTGGCCTCATTAAGATTCCAATCTTGTATGAGAATGCGGAGAATATACCCAATTGTTAACTAACATTTTCTGAGGGATTCTCAAATTTGACAATATCTAATATCATAACCAGTTCATGCGTTGATTACTCATCCACAAACAATAACCTGCAACAAGCCAGCTCAGAACCAAGAATTTTGAATCAAGTACATGAGGATAATTTTATTAGATTACAGTAGTGTAATTAAAAGTTAATGTCGCACAGGAAACAGATGTTCACTATATGGTGACCATGAAATCAAAAGGCAGAAGATTACAAGGCCAGAAAATCCATAAACTGTCATTCTTCTTTTGTAAGTGTCCACAATAAATGATAACATAGTTTCTGCTGAGCGGTTTTCCTGGCCCCAAGCAATTCGTAAAAATAGTTTGCAGTAACCCATTTAATCCACCAATAGCTCAGTTGATTATTTGTAAGTTAAGATTCTGTTGACGAGTTTGAGAAGCAACTTGTTGAACAACTGAAAAGTTTAAGCCTGAACAACGAGAGATCGCTTTTGCCTCTTCTGCAAATTCTGGATACATGCTGGTTATCTGCAGTGTTTCAAGATCCTTCAGACTTTCAAGGCCTCTTGGAGGCAATTTTAGTTTACGACACCAACCAATGGTTAAAATCTGAAGCTTTTCCATTGATCCCTCCTCTATCTTTGTCCATTCAGTTAATTCTTCAAAGTGAAAAATTGATAGTCTCTTGAGCTTCGGAAATCCAGCAATATTATCACAACTTATCTGCTTCCCTTTGAAAGCCTTCGATAAAGAAAGGACAACAAGATTGGGCAAATGCTGGAGACTTGAGATGGGGTCTTGATTCAACATACAGTCCCATAGATGCAAATACTTGAGGGAGCTTAGCCTGCTTATCCAACTCAGCAAATCTCTAATCCAACCTCCAACACGTAACTTTTCCAAATTCTCAAGAGGATTTGATATCTGTATTTGAATTTCCTTCCTCCAAGCGCATTTTATGGTCAGGGAACTGAGGTCTTTCATCTGATTGATGGATTCTGACAGACAAAGAGAATTTTTTCCACCTTCTACCTCTCCCACTGACAGCTTCAGAAGTTTAGGGAGGTGGTTTAGTCCTAGAGCGACATTTTGTGTAAGTTTCACACCTGCTAGTGTCTGGAGGTCTTTAAGAAACATGATTTCAGCATCCAACTTCACTACCCTGTTGCCATATGAATCAGCAAGAAGAAGGTGCTTCAACATCCTGAGGCTATCAAAGCCACTAGGCAAAGCCCTTACCGGTGTGTTTCTAACATCAAGTGTCTGTAGTTCACACAGATTTTGAAGGGATGGTGGAAGCTCATGTAGCCTCGTGTTCCTCAGGTCTAGATAGCGCAACTCAACAAGACTGCCAATTTCATCAGGCAAGGTGCCAATAGGAATATTTTGCAAATCCAGCACATGCAGGAGTTTAACTTTCGATACCAAGTTCAACAAGATAGCTGTCTGGTTTGGCCTCCCCCGAAAGAAATGCAAAGAACGGATCTCTCTAGGGAGGGAATTAGGTGTTCTATTATCAATTTCTCCATGTATGGCAACACAACGTGATGCCTTTAATGGCCAAACCTGCTGGGTGCTCTCATATACAGAAAATATCTGGTCCTTTTGTGACATGTCACAGATAAAATCATGCACTGGCTGCAGGAGTGTACAAGATTCCACCTCCCCATTTACACCTACACGTGCCACTTGAAGCAAATTCCTTTGGATAAGCTCTTCTAAGAGGTATTTGGCAGATTCCTCTTCTGTTATCCCAAATAGCTGTCTTCCTGTAAAGCCCTCTGCCACCCATAACCGAATCAGCCTCTTACATTGGATGTCACAATGGCGGGGAAACATTCCACAATAAAGGAAGCAGCATTTCAGCATTGCTGGCAGGCTAAAGTAACATACTGTGATGACTTTCTTGATCAAATTGGACTGAGGCATACACTGATTAGCTTCCTCCAGCATATGAAGGACCTCATTCCAATTCCCAACTTCTTCTAGGTTGATTGTTGAAAGCAAGCTCCCCAGAGTGGCAATGCATAGGGGGATGCCTTGACAAATATGCAAAATCTTCTTTTCAACCAATTTCACTGAAGAAGGCCAAGGCACCTCACCAAGGTCATATTGCTGCAAGAGTGCTCGTCCACGAAGAAGCCCCAGACCATCTTCTGCCAGTAGTGGATCAAGATGGAGAACATGCCTGCATATAACTGCAGGAATCGCTGAATTAAAGGTTGTCACCACCACCTTCCCTCTGCATCTAGCAGGTAATGCATGCTTAATATCTTCAAAGGTATCTAAGGTATCTAAGCCATCTAAGATTAGCAAGAAGTTCTTACCACCTAAGTAGTCACAGATCACGTTTGCTAAATCCTTGTCACCCTTTTTATCCAAATTAATAACCGGCTTCATTACCGAATGGCTTCTGGAAAAATCTGTAGCCATGTTTCTTAAAATTCCAGTGACTGAACGCCCACAAACAGAAATCCAGGCAGAACAGTCAAAATGTCTCTGCACACTCTCATACACTCTTAGGACGAGTGTTGTTTTGCCAACACCTTCATTTCCAGTTACAGCAACAACATATGGCCTATCAGCCTCGACCACATGAAGAAGCAATTCCTTGAGCATCATAAATTCTTTGCTCCTTCCAATCATATTGGTCAATGGAAGCTTATGGGAGGACTTTGAATGTTGTATCAGGTTTTCATGTTTGGCTTTAGTGATGTCTCCTAACAAGCTTAGATGCTTCCTTGTGGCTTCTAGTTCTTTAATCCTATCTGAGACATACACCAGAAATGACTTGTAACTAGTATGCGGTTTATTTGATGCGGTCCCGTAATTAAAAAATTCACTCACAAAATCAACAAGTGAGGACAGAGACCCATATGACTCCTTTCTTCCACTGCAATCCTTGTCAATGACATCTTCAACCTCATACACCAGGTTTATCACATCTGTCACCCATTTCACAATTGTGTTGTCAGCAACCATCATCTTTCTCCAATCTGCATTTTTCAGAAATGGCCTGAGTTTTTCGAACTCAATCTTGATGCTATTTAATTCTGCCGCACTTCGTCTGTCAGTTTCAAATAAAATTCGATCCTTCAATTTTCTAACGAGGTACTCCACCGCTACCTCAGCCATGTTTCACATGTATGTGATGTCCTTTTATGTTATAATATTTTTTCGAGAATCACCTCTGTACACAATGTCACCATTCTGCCACCAGTTTGAAAGGAAAAATGTCACAAATACAACAGAGAGAAAAGGTCTCCTCATCTAATCTTTCTGTCAAATCAAATAACAATATACAAAAAGATATGCTCATAAAAATTATAATAATCTTCCAACGCAATTGAAAAGTAAAAGATGGAAAAAAATGAATAAAGGCACTTGCATTTATTTCACAATCTACATCGATTTTTAACAGCCTCGTAATCCAGAGAACTCAAGCTCACTTTTTGGCATCATGGAATTCAGCTGGAAACTGAATCAAAATAAACTACAAAAGCACTTCCAAGAGGAACTGCCAGAAAAAAAAAGCGATTCGAGGTTCAAAAATCAAAATCTCTCCGCTTCAACTAAGTAAAAGACATCATTTTTCAAGTCTGCCAGGAATCCGATGTTTTTATCTTAAACAATCACCCATCTTGAAAGCAACCCATTAAAAAGAATTTTTTTTAAATGCTCTGGTAATATCTACAGTGTGTTTTGGAACCGCATTTAGCAAGTTCTGAAGGAAAAAAAAAAGAAGAAAGAAGCAAACTCCATTTATGCAAACTCATTAAAAAAGAAAACGCACCCATGATTGTTTAGCAGGTTTACATCAGCCAATGTACAGTAAAGAAATTGAAAGAACATGATGAAAAAAGCGAATCCCAAAATGTAAAAATCAAGATCTTGAGGGATGATCAAGATTCCAGGCACAGCCATCAAGGTAGTATAAGACCCCTAACAAAAACTAATTAAAAAAACACACAGTGAATGCTCAGAATGCCAAATATAAGAGATAAGAAAGAGAAGAGAAACCATAGGGTTTATTGAGATCCAAAGATGGCGAGAATGGAGAGAATTTGAAGCCCCCTTCCTCCTCCGTCATGCCTTCAAAATGTTGGGTTCTCTTTCTTTTTTGTCAGAGGTGAGTGAAAAAAGTAATTACTCGGAAGAATATTACCTTTCATTTTTTAATTGAAAATGTAATCACTGTTGTAAGGTTTACCTCAATTCATTTTATTGGTTTTTTTTCTTCAAATTAAAAAAAAAAGAAGGTAATCACTGCTGTGAAATTGCCATTGAAGTGTTGATAAAACAAAAAAAAAAATCAGCACGCCCAAAAAGAGGCTGGAACGTAAAATTCCATCCACACCTGTCTAGAATGCCTGGAACGGAAAAAAAAAACAAACATAGCCACCTTCTCTCTCTCTCTCTCTCTCTCTACACTTCACATGCCAAAAGAATCTGTCTCTACCTCTCTTCCATTAAAATAACGTAACTCGAACTCAAAATCTTTTTTTTATCCTTTCTTGTTTTTACTATCTCTTCTTGCTTTTGTGTTGTTTTATCGAAATTCTATTTTGTTTTTAGACTTGGATGGGTTGCCATTGATTATTGATTTTTAATTTTGATTGAGTTTTTGTGAATTTGAGTGGAATTAAAGGTATTCATTTCATTAATTTATGGTCTTCATCTATATTATTATTATTATTGTTTTTAATTTTAGATCTTGAATTCTTTTAATTAAAGTTTGTCTATTTTATTTATTTTGATTTTATGTTGAATCATAAATTATATAAAAAAGATTATTTTTTATTTTTTAGAAGAAAAAGAAGATATTGATGGAGAATTATTTTTTATATATTATTTGATTGTTTATATAAAAAAAGATTTTGTTGAAAGATTTTCAATAAATATTATAATTAATAATTTTTATTTTATGAAATAATGATGAGTGTAATATGTAAGAAACTTTGTTTATTATTTCATTTTTATTGTATTTTATTTCAAAAAAAATTACCAAATAAAAATAATGTTTCGCCTTAACTAATGCTATTTATAAACTTTGTATGTTTAGATTTGGTAAATATTAAAATTGATAAAATTAAATTAATAAATTTATTATAAAAATAAAATTAATTTCGTATCTTTAATTTAATTTGGCATGGCAATTAGCCTCTTAGCCCATACAAAGGTGGTTTTATGTTTTTAGTATAGTACTTATCCTTACGCTAGTAAATTTTGTATTATTTTATGTTTTTTTTTTATAAATCTAAATCATGAGGTGTTTTTATATTTATAATTGTATGGTAGATTAGAAAAATAAATTTATATCTTGTTATATTAATTTTGTCCTCCTAAAAAATTATTCTAGTTCTGTCTCTGTAAATTTGTGACTTCGATTATAAAATCATAACAACTTTAGAAAAAAAATTAAAATAAAGTAAGAAGTTCAATTCTTAATTACCTAAACTAATGTTAAAGGAAAAAATTAAAAAAATAACAAAAAAATTATCAAAATCAATTTAGGTTAATCTATTAAACTCACAACTCGATTCATGAGATCAGGATAACCTTATAAAAAAAGTAAAATTATAAAATTTAATTCTTAACTAATTTAATTTAATGTTAAAGAATAAAATAAAAAAATCAATTTTAAAAAAAATCTAAGTCAATCTGATTAAACCATTAAATTTATGATTTGAATTATAAGATAAAAATAATTTCATTAAAAAAAATAAAAAAATTATAAAAATCTAATGTTAATTATTAAAATAAAAAAATGACGAGATTAAGACAATTAACTAAAATCTAATGAAGATGAGGTAGATGATTTTCTTCTCGTAAGTTCAGGAAACACTAAATTAACAGTAAAGCCTTAAGTATTTGCAAAAGCAATCCCAATTAAGGAGACATCCCCCATGTTTAGCTTAATGCCCCATGCCTTCTTATGAATCAACAGAAGGAGAAAAATAAATGGTGAATTTGATCTGGTAAGCATTGCAGAGAAGTAAAAACAGAGAACATATGGCAACTTCATTCCACGTTATTTTGTTTTCATGTTGTTTTGATTTTCAAATCTTTACTGTTCATCCTTCCATTTCCATTTGTAAATGCAGGTATATTGTATATTTTATCTGGAGACATGCCCAAAGGCATCAAGATTCAGGCTAAGCATCTTGAGGCCCTGATTGAATTGAAGAACATGACAGTACTACACATATTTGCAATGAATGTACAGCACTTAATGCACTCTGTAGTAACTAATCAAACTGTCATCATTTTAGCTACAGCATTGTAGTAATGTCCAACGTATGAACATGGAAGGAAAGTAAGGAAAGAATTAATGTCTGTTGCTAAACTATTAGAAAGACATTCGGCATTGTCTGAGAATCTTAGCAGTAGAGAAGATGCAGAGCATTTATCTGATATCTACTCAGAATGAATTGGCAGGTTAACAGTCCTTCCTTTAATTTATTTGTATTATTAGATTTATATCCATCTTTAAAAATTGCAGGATTCTGCATTTCTTAATGTACGAACATGGAAGGAAAGTCCTGCTTATTAATGTCTGGCCACAAGAGAAAGACAGGAGTTGAGGCCTGTGTCCACTACTGATGACAAACAACAGCGATTGATATCTATTGTATGAAAATTTGTTTCCAAGTGAGGTCACTGCAAGATCAAAGATTAATATATTGTGTATTTTTATATTTTAAAAAAATTATTTTTTATTTTAAATTAATATTTTTTAGTGTCTGATATAAAAAAATAATTTTTATATTTTTATATATTTTCAAGTAAAAATTTTTTAAAAATAACCATCATAATACCTCCCAGACCTTAAATTACAATATTACATTTCAGTTGATGTAGAGAACCACTTCTTTTATCCCTATTTTTGATTTGCTAAGCAACCCTGAGTTTGTGGGTTACATCACCATCAAAACACACGACCAAACACGAAAGAAAAACAAACAAACTCGTCATTTTCAGTAATGGAAGAAGCCTCGAGGCAATCATGGTGTCCACAAGGGCAATCAAACAGAGCACTCATAATTCCCTCTTGAAAAACTGCATGGTGATCACATATGGAGAGTTTATAGAGTTATGGCCCTGGGGATTGGCTTTGGTTCAATGTTTCTACAAACACCTTGTCTTTCTGGTTCAGATGGTGTTTTTTTCTTAAAGGATGTGTAGCCTGTAGGGCATAGGAATTATTACTTCAGTCATTTTGGGATGCAAAATGATGGCTAAGGAGATGCTGCAGTAGGGCACACCCTTTTGTTTTCCTCATATCAAGTCACTCACGGTTAAATCCTTCTGCTAATTTTTTTTACAGCTTGCTGTCAGCAGCCACCCACCCACTTTGCCTTGTCCAAACCATTGATGAGGTTAGGGTTCTTCTATTTTTTACCATGGTCAATTTCGTCTATTATGAGCTTTATAATCCCTTTTATTGTTTGCTGTCGTATAATCACTCGAATAAAACAACTGATCTCTCCCCAGTTTTGAAAAAACCATTTGTGATCGTTTATCAGATGGAAAAGTTAATTATGAGGTGAAGAAAATGTATGTTAAGAAGATATAGTCATGATCTAATTATAAACCTATACTCCTGAAATAATGGTTGGACATTAGAAAATTTTTAAACACAGGAAAATACATATTTTTAATATTAATATTTTATATTAAAAAAATTATAAAAATAAACGATTTAAACTTATAGGAGTCTGCATCTCCAAACCTTTATTCTTTTATACTTGATATATTATCAAATTTAAAAGTAATGAGTTTGACACTTCACTAAAATCATATACATTTAAGCTTTATTTAATAAAAAACTCATAAATAATAAACCTGATAATTTACAAGTTTGTTAACTCATTATATTCATGTCTATTTAAAATTAAAATATATTTGAATTCAAGAATATTAAATCTAATATCTCGTTAGATTTATATCTATGTAATGTCTAATAATTTGCTATAGTTATACTTATTTTAACTCAATACACAATTAAACTTAAAAAAATTAAGTGTGGTAGGTTGTTGAAATTATATCCCCTTACTTGGCTCATAGCTATAATCAAAGCATTTGCCCTTAAAATAAGCAAAATTCATATAATTTGAGTATGATATTTTGTTAAGTATAAAAATATTTACACTCACTTATCATTGAATTATCACCCTTTATTGAAAGAAAAAAAAATGCTTAGCCTACAAATTAATTTTTTAAAAATAAGTTAATACATCACATTTTGATTGGGCATGTTTTTCAACTTTCTATTCAGAATGTCTGGTGTGGAAGGCTGCATTTTGTAAAACTCTTCCAGTAAAATGAATGGTCAAAGAAGTTTTATTCAAGATTTTAGTTAGCAAACCTCTCCTTTTTGAATGTTCTCTACGTTATGTTTTGCTGATAATTCCTTCTTTCATTGTTAGATTAAATCAGATATCTCACAGCAGAACATGTGCTTCTGTCAGGATTTGACATTGGTTGCCCTTGTAATCGGAAAGGCTCATAATTCATTGAATCTCCAAACAAAATCTTCTTGATCTTATTTGCTACGTTCAATTAGATTAGTTGTTCTTGGCTTTCCAAAAGACATGAATGTTTGCATTTCTCTTGTTGGACTTTTCCACATAGATGAAAGATTTCTGAAAGTGGCTGGCACTTGTACCTTATGAAAAAGGAGTATTGAATGCTTATAAACACCTACTGCTTGATAACGAGCATGCATGTATTAGGAAAGTGATCATTCCATTTCCATTTCAAGTTTTTCATCACAGGTAATACGAAGTGCTATCTGTTGCTAAGCTATTAGAAAGACATTGGGTATTGTCTGAGAATCTTTGTAGTGGAGAAGATGCAGAGCATTTATCTGATATCTACTCAGAATGAATTTGCAGATTAACAGTCCTTCCTTTAATTTATTTGTTTTATTTGATTTATATCCATCTTTAAAAATTGCAGGATTCTGTATTTCTTTAATGTACGAACATGGAAGGAAAGGAAGGAATGTCCTGCTAATTAATGCCAGGCCGCAAGAGGTAGACAGGAGTTGGGGCCTGCGTCCACTACTGATGACAAACAATACCGATTGATATCTACTGTATGAAAATTTGTTTCCAAGCCGGGTCACTGCTGGATCAAAGATTTGCAGTTAATGTATCCAGCCACTTCTTTTGTCCCCATTTGTGTTTTGCCTAGCAACCATGAGCTTGAAGGTTTCACCATCAAAACACAAAAGAAAAACAAACAAACTTGTCATTTTCACTAATGGAAGAAGCCTTAAGGCTCTCATGGTGTCCACAAAGGCAATCAAACTAAGCACTCATAATTCCCTCTTGAAAAACTGCATGTTGATCACATATGGGAAGTATATATAGGTATGGCCCCTAGGATTGGCCTTGGTTCAATGTTTCTACAAACACCTAGCCTTTCTGATCCAGATGACATTTTTTTTTTTAATGGGAGCAGGGACTAAGAATTATTACTTCAATCATTTTGGGGTGGAAAATAATGCTGAAGGAGATGCTGCAGCGGGGCACGCCCTTCTGTTTTCTGCACATCAAGTCACTCACGGCTAAATCCTTCTGCTCATTTTTTCACAGCTAGTTATCAGCAGCCACCCACTTTGCCTTGTCCAAACCATTCTTGAGGTTAAGATGATATGGTCATGACCTAATTATAAACCTACACTCATGCATGGGCCCTGCAAACTGCAATAATTTTATAAAAGATCTCAGATGAGTAAGAATTGTTGTAAGATACATAGTTTTTTTAAACCGCTTAATAACCCTCTTGAACCAAGTAAAATCCCCTTTGAAACTGTTGATTAGAGCTTTATCCCTGTAAAATAGTCTGCAAGGGCGATTCCTTTAGTGCATGTTACTTCAATCATTGCTAAAGTGTTACAATATGATTGAACAAATTTGTTCTTCCAATCCCCAGGAACCAAAACCCTTTTATAGGCCAATTAGCAAGTCTTGGATGGGCAACTCAAAATAATTTCTTTCGAGTGTAGACCAAATAAATGATTTTAACCATTAGGAAAGTGGGGATATGTCATGGAAACGGTTCTCCACTCCAATCAATTGCTATTCTCCATAGAAATCGATTAGACCTATTCTAGTTCTACCCAGAAATTTCCTGTGTATGATGATGACCTGATCAACTTTGTCCCTGGATGATTTAGATGTAGTATGATAGGAAACTTTGGTCAAAGAACTTTGGAGTGAAGATAAATGATGATTTGATAGCAAGCGAGAATAAAGATTACCGGAATGATTGTGTATTGGAGCAAATAACAGAAGAAACAAAAATCACACAGGACACTGAAACATGGACAAGCAACAAGTGGGAGAGCAATGTCTAAGCTGAAAGGGTGCATATCACAAGCAAACCGATCAACAAGGATTTATACATTCATGATTGTTCAGATAATTTTAAGAAAATCCCATCGCATAAATGATAGAATAAGGAATATATATTTTATGGGCTGCGCATGACTTGGGGAACTTGATGGAATCAGTGCTAGCTTCACCATGGTGAACAGCAGGCAAGCGTCCAAGAATTCTTATGATCTTCTTTTCCAAATAGAATTTGGTTATCACAAGTTAAAAATTCCAATTGATCTCTCATGAATTAATCAGTGTAACTCATCGTCATAGTTCTAAAAAATAGAATGATCACAAGCGATTCTTTTCTTTTCTTGGTATATATATAAGCTGATCAAAGTCGAATATGTTCCAGTTTAGAAATGTTTAGGTGCTGTGACGATTACTGAATATTGGATCCCACCAAAAGTATACGATTCTTCTCAGCTGGATGAGAATGGTATTTGATTCTAATTTGTTTACATCAACAGCTAAAATGGTGTTAGGCCACTGCAGAAACAATAGAGGACCTTACAGCAGGAATGAAAACGAGAGATACCAAATCATGTGAAATATGCGATGCAGTCGAGCCACGTTAAAACCTAATAAAGTGTACATATCAAAAAAGATGAACACTTCTTAATTATGGATGATCCAAGACAGTCGACTTTACAACAGAAACAGCAAAGATGGTATAAACTATCGATGATGAAAATCTTTTCATCCTTTTAAGTAGAAAAAGTATCGATCATAATTATATATTAATGCCCATTTAGAAATACATTAAAAAAAAAACACACCTTTATTATCCACACTTGTTAGTGGATCAAGACCTTAATCATACAAGTGCGTAAGAAGCAATAAGTGAATCTGTGTGCGAGTTAGTCTTACTCAAAAATGCACCAACATTTAATTAATTACACATTAATCCCACGATCTCAATCCTATTGCTGCGCTAAACAATGACTTACAATTAAGAAATTAGTCTAACAAAGGGCAAATTTTTTAATGCATAATCAACAGTGCATCTGAAAGGAGAAATGATGAAGGTGTTGGCTGATGATGAGCTTATCCTCTATCAACCAATCTCCGGAGATCTCATGCATGAACTCAATAGAGAAAAATGTTTGCTTAGGGAAGGAAACAGCAAGCTTGCTGGTGGAGAAGATGCATGAAATTTCTATGCTTTTGCTCCAATCTCCATCACAAGTGGTCCAATTATATTGGTACTTATCCAACTACAAAACATGAGAAAATTCATTAAATCATCAATAGTTAAGTTGAAGTTTTCTCAGAAATAAAAAAGGAAGAAGAACAAGAAAACCTCTAACAAAACAACACCAAAATTAGTATTTCATTCTAGATTGTAATGAGGTTTTTTTTAGAATGCTCCGATTTTGTTAGACTTGCTTTACGAAAGTGAGACTCGGCTATAAGAACTATCTCTTTTGCTAATGTAAGTTTAGCATATTGTATAAAATCTTTTGAAGATTATATTATACTACAAACTAAAATACTTGGGGTGCATGGTTCACTCATATGAATATTAGTGAACCTATCACCTGTTCTTTTTTAAAATATATACATACATGTGTGTGTATATATTCAATTAAAAGATATTAGACTTGAGATTATGATAAAAATATAATATTTAAAGATAAAAAAACTAAAATGTAACTTTATTCTGTATTAATGATGATTTTTTATTATTATCTAAAAGTTTATTTTTTTAATTTTTTTATCTTTAAGTTAGAAATGAGAAAGAGACTTACCTAAAAAATGATGAGGAGAGAGAAAGTCTTGATTGACACAAATTTTACTATGAATAAGATTAATCTCGATAAAAATATATTAATTTTAGTATTAACAAATTTTATTCAACGAGAAAATTTTTATTATGGTATTTTTTAGCCTTCACCATGAAATGCCAAGTCTAGACTTGGGAAGTTTTATTAATGTGGGTTGATTTTTAGTTTTTCAACCTTTTTTTTAGTTATTCGATGTTATTAATGGATTTATTTAAGTTTTTAATATGTTTTTAAATAAAAAATAGTCAAAATTAAACTTTCAAATCCAAAAACCATCATTCTTGATTTCTCGTACATCTTCCTAGAGGGATGAATTTTAAAAAACAATGATAGGTTGTTTATTACAACAAATAACTTATTATTTCTATGATGCTACCCTACTCAAGTAGAATTCTCAAAGTTTACTAACAATGTAAAAAAAATCCTTATTTTTTTAACATTCAGAAGATTTTGATCCAACACTTAGCAAGTAACTTAGTTAATTACTATTACAAAGTGTATGTACAATATCACGATTGCCCTCTTCTTCTTCTTCTTCTTCTGATATGATTTATGTTGCACATTTTATATACTGATTTGAAAGGATCCTTCAATTTCTGATTATTGCTATTATTTTTGTTTTGTGATAAAATTAGGAAAAATAAACGCAACAGTAATTTATCAAAGGAAAACCACCTAACATTCGTACCATTCAAGCTTTGCAGATCAGACAATTAATCAGCATATATTAGAATTTATTTATTTTTTTCAAATTTTTAGGAACCCAATAGAGTTTTATATATATATATATATATGGAGGACTTATTTAAGATTCGCAAGGAAATGAAATCTTGATGGCCTGAATTTTCATTGCATCACAATCCAACAAAATCTGGAAAGGTAGCCTTCGTGGGGAGCACAGATGGTACAGGTGACAACACCCAGGAATTTGCAGAGCAAGGATGATGCTGCAGTCGACGAAGAGGCACTCTTCCAAAAGAAAGAGGGGGCGACAAAAGAAGCAAAGCAAAATACAACCACCTCCCTCTTTATTTATTTATTTATTGAATAGACAGGCTAAGCAATAGGGAGCTAGGGTAGTGCCCCAAGGCACCCGTGCCGGCTTGTTAGCACGGGCCGTTGGTGCTATTTATCGAGCGTTCTTGTTTGTTACGTGTCTTGTTTATCTTACAAAGTAAAATAATTCTAGTGAATTTTTATAAATTATTTTTTAATTAATTAATTATATATTTGTGTTGTGATTAGATGTTTCCATACTTATTTTAGTAGAGTTTGTAAAAATAATATTTTGTTGTTGTTGTTGTTGTTATAATACACAAGAATTTCTTAAATATTAATTAAAAAATTAATTTTAATATATAAAAATTGATCCAAAAAATTCTTGAAAAATAAATTTATAAAAAGTACATAGTGTATGAGAAATTTTCTATAGCAATGAATGTATCGTGAATTATAATAATAAAATAATATTTTTAACCATTATCAAATTAGAAAAAAAGCCTAAACTCGAGGATAAAATAGTTTTTTAAATAGAATTCATTTGTTATTATCTTTGAGTGGGTATAGAGGTATTTTTAATATTTTTTTTCTAAAAGGAGAAATATCTTTATTTTTCTTATAAAAAAGAAATTAGGTATTTGATTATCAGGATTATTTTTAAGATTTTATTTTATTTTACATTGTTAAATTACTAGCTTACCTTATATGTCAAAATTAATTAAGGCTTGCTTAGGGATTATTTTCCCAATTCTTAGTGATTTGAAATCATGAAACTACCCTTTATCTTAGAATTAATTTAGGCTTGTTCTGGGGGTATTTTTATATTTTCAATAGTTTTTTTTTTCATTATAACAACATTAGTGTAGTGGTAAATTGATTTTTTATGGTAATTAAAAATGTATTTTAAAAAAGCTATCAAGTGCATGGGAGAGGTTTTGGTGCTTTAGAAACCAATACATTGTTATACACTAATCAAAAAATCACTTTTATCATGTAATTGAATTCCTTTTAATATTTTTTTTAACAATAAATAATGCGTGTTAAGTTTTAATGAGTGAATTGTTGTTAAAGCTAGTTTTTTAATACCAAATATTAAAAATTGTAGAGCAATCACCTTGGTTAGGTATATTTGGGTATTAGTCTTCATTCTTTTATGTCTTTAATTTTTCTTCTTGACCCTATTGCAAGTTTTTTTTTAATTGTATTTTTCAATCTAAATTTTTTATTTTTTATTTTTTCAAATTTAGTCGTGATTTTTTTTCCATAATTTTTTCTTGCATATTTTGTAAAATTTTAATTATATTCAAATTCATCCTTCATTCAAAAAAATTATTTTTTTGACAGACGTGGTCTTCTTTCTTTTAGTGGTTTTTTTAGTTATTTTATGAAATTGATTTTTATTTTTAATTTAGCCCTTCAATTCAAAATTATCCACCCTCTCTCCATTTTTTTTAAATTTAATTTTTAATTTTTTAATTGTTATTTTTCTTTTTAATTATTTTTTGTAATTGATTTTTTTCAATTTTATCTTTTATTTTTTTTTAATTTTAAATTTTTAAAATTTAATTTTTTATAATTGCTAGTTAATTGAAAATTAAGCTTCAATATTTTTTAAAATTTGTTGCTTCCAGTTAATTTTTTTTATCCAACTTGTTCTAGAGTGCAAGTTACATAACTAGTATAAGACGCTGTTTGATATTAAAATTCAACTATGCTTTTGAAATTATATTTTTTAGTTTCAAATTAATTTTATTTGTATTTTTAAATGTTAAATAAAAAATATTATTTTAATAATTTTCAAAACTTAAGACAATTTAAAAATACAATCTCCTCCACATTTTTAAATAAACCCCACATAAAATTTGTGTTGTGTCCCCATGTTTTCATGGGTGATTGTAGCATAGTTTTTAAACCCGATCTAGTAGTTAACCTAACATAATAATTGGGTCAAGGGTTGGATGGGTTAATCTGGATCAACTTAAAAAAAAAATTCTCTTTAAAATTACACGACCTTTCTCTCTCTCTCTCTCTTCTAGTTTCTCATGCTCAACCATAGCACCCACAACTCCCACATCCTCCATTGTTTTGCATCCATCGGGATGAGTGTTACGTCTGTTTTCTCTTCTCTTCGTAAATAGCAATAGCAATAGCAAGCAACCCAACTATCTTATTTAATTTAAGGAGTGAATCACATAAACTAGAAAGAATTTTCCTAATGCTTTCATATCCGAATCCGTATCTCTCTAGTTGCTATAGTAGCAGGCATGTATGAAAAAAGAAAATGAGTAAATTTCTACTTTCTTTGAAGTCTTTCTTTGCTTGTTCAGGTAAATGACATAACCCAAGGAATGAGTATTCATTTCAAGAGATAAAGTTTCAAATGTTCTTCTCTGGAGGATTATCTTTTGAGATGCTAAAAATCAAGGGTAAAGAGTTAATAGCCTGACTTCTTCGTCTTGACTATTTATAGTGCCAACACACTTCTTAAGTCAAGTCTTAGTTAGGTTTATTTGAGTTGATTAGGTTTTGGGTTGACTTGTTGAGTTGATTTACCTTTGTTAGGCTAATTTCTTAATAGGTTTTTACATAGATCCGAATTGATTTTAAACCTGAATTGGCTAGGTTTTAGGTCAACTCGTTAGGCCGGTCTTGATTTCAAACTTATGAAATGTCGTATTATAAAAGTTGTGGGAGATGCTTACCCTTACGTGCATGATGAAAGGGAAATGTTTTCTAGTTGATATATTTATGTTCCCAAGTTACCCCTACCTTGTTCTTCCATGAAGTGATTTTCTGACATGGACCAAGCTTGCTATTGTTTGGGACAGGGAAGAAAGATGCGAAATGATTTAAGAGCATGATAAGACATGCAAGTTTGGTATGGAAAAGAAGAGCTTTTAATTATTTCTTAATAAAATAGCAAGGATTAAAAGAGTTAATTAAGGAAAAATAGAAAGAAATTCTGATAATGAATGCTCTTCCACGTGAAGTTCAAGCATCCATTAATAACAACTTTAAGGGATAAAAGCTTCACCGGTTAAGTTTTAAATTTATATTTTAGGAATTATCAATTTAAATTTTAAGATCATTAGACATTTATAATCAAAATACACACAAATTAATCTAAATATTTATTTTGATAATAATAAAAAAAATCCATTAACGGCGCACCCTTTAATTATGTGGTGATATTCACCATGCGTCGAGAGCTTGTACTCTTATATCCAAGCTCTATATCCTCCATGCATGAACTCCCCCTGGTCAAACATGTTCGCACCATCGCTGTGAGTAGTTCAGGCAAATTTTGACGCACGGTCCGAATTTTGCAAAGAATTAATCACATTTGACCAGCGCTAGCGAGGAACTGAAATACGAATGGTAATTCTCTTAATTATTCTTGTTTGGAAGCAGAGACGAACGCACGCAGGCTGTCAAACTATGCTGTTAGCATGTCCAAATGGCGCACCATTGACCGAAACTCTGTCTGCTTCACTGTGTACACTACAAGTACAATGGATAAAATGATATACCAACATGAATTCTTTGAAAGCTTATCCATCCTATACTATGAGGATACAGGTCTTTAGAAAAATGAAAAAAAAAAAAACGAGGAATTTGCGACAAGGTAAGGTCGACCGCAAGACAGGAAAAGACAGACAAGTCCGTATCTGTCTATTGATATTGTTGTCCTATTGATCCACTCAAGAACCTGGAGCGTGGGGGGGAGAGCATTTTCCCTTTGTAAAATTCTTGGTCCAGAATGTCTCAGAGAGAGCCTTTTCATTTAGTGGAGTGCTTGCTTGCCTATAAAAGTACTTTCATATCACCCCAGTTCCATCCCCACCATCACCATGGACGAAGATCATCCCTTTCCACTAGATGGGAGTAGCGCGTTAAGTGGTGTGGCGCCTATGATCAAAGCTAATCTTCCACCAGTTTCGTAATATAGCCTACACAATTTGACTTGGGTACCCTAGATTGCTTTAAATGTGACACTGGATATGCAAATATCCTCAAACTAGTGGTGTTCGGTGGAAAAAACTGTTAAAAAATGAGGGAAACAGTCCACCACAAAATTTTAATGGTATGTGCCCTTTATGGAGAAACCTTGCTTCTGTGAATTTCTTCGAAAAACTTTGAATTCCCAAAGACTGTTCAGGTGTATTTCTCTTATGTTTTATAGCAGTTGTACTATCAATCGGATTCTGGCAAGGAGATCAGCAGCAAATAGTGCCGTTCTGTGTTGCATGAGGCTTCATCTGAAGAATAATTTCTGTTTCCGTTGTGATTGTATAAAAGTATCCATCACTTTCTCCCAGTACTGTTAAAGATCTCAATTCTCACTCAGATCTCCCTACTATTTTTTGTATTATATAAACATAGAATATAGTCGATAGATATGTGGAAATCCAAAACTATGTATTGCCCTCTTCCAATTAGTTCGAAGAACATCTTGGACCACACGTAACTACTACTTGAAAGTTGCCAACCTTGTTTCCATAGTTTTCTCGCATCTCATGAGCCGAATGATAATAAAAATAATAGATTCTGGCTGTTTTTATATCATCACATGTCACATGGAAGCTAGTGATCTTTAAAATGCATGTTTACATATACATACATAACGAATTCATGAAATCCAAGCAAGCTTTCTTAGAACTTTGGAACTCAAGCACATCATAACCCAATGAAAATGATTTCTGGCCATTCTCCAAAAACGACTGCTGGGGATTTACAGGCTTATACCTTACAGAAACCCCCTCAAATGTAAGGAGGCCATCTATGACATGCCATGCCATAAAGGATCGATACATAAAGTATTCCGTATGAGAGCTTGTGCTTGCACAAAATCAATTCAATTTTGCATACTTTCAATCTATTATCTTTTTTCTGTTAAGTGGCTGTCGAGTCACAAACCCTCTTGTATAATCTTTCGTGGTTATGATTATGGAGAATGGCTTGAGTACTTTCCTCTGCTCCAATTCCTTGCCTTGCAAGATCTCATTGGCTGAAGAACATAAGTGAACTACCTAAATAAACTTGGCCAGGAGTAATACACCTCCACTTTTAAGATCGACTTTCTGTAAACTAATTTGCTCAAACATTTTCCCATTAAAATAATTGTACTTCCCACAATACGAACCCCCTCTTCTGATGTATGCATTATTGGATCTCAGCTGATTATCCACAACACAAATTGCAGGACCTGATTATGAGTACACGTCAGTTTAGTCGTGCATATAACCATAACATGACCACAGCAGGTAAACAGTATACAAACTCGGATCAGTGGTATTCATACATGTACTGAAGGGTACACAAAAACAATGACATGATCTGCACGATGCTCTAATGGTCTATGATATTATAGAAACTTTACTCCTGTTACTCCAAATTGCTAACAGTGGGGTCACCTCAAGCCTTCCCCGCGCTATAAAGGGCGACTGAACCTTGAGCCTCTGACCTCGTTCAACATAAGACCAAACCAGAATAGTTCACCTTCTAACTCCGAGGCATAGATCCTTCAAGTTTTCTCCAGCTTTTAGCCATGCAGCCAAGTGAGGTTACAGGACTCCATTATCTAGTGCCTTCCGGCCCATCCCCATATTCAGCTAATTTTAGCATGTCTCAGAATAACTCACAGATGTTTCAATTCACTAATCCATCTTATAATTCCCAGATCCCTGCGCAAGTTCAGGAATTCAGTCTACAAGCATCATGTATGAGCAGCATCTCTACTTCTGATGAAGCAGATGAGCAACAACTCTCTCTTATCAATGAGCGAAAACAGAGAAGGATGGTATCTAATAGAGAATCTGCGCGCCGATCACGCATGCGCAAGCAGAAACACCTAGATGAGCTCTGGTCACAGGTAGTTTGGTTCCGAAACGAAAATCACCAGCTCCTAGATAAGCTGAACCATGTATCAGAGTGTCATGATAGGGTGGTTCACGAGAATGCTCAGCTCAAAGAGGAAACATCTGATCTACGTCAAATGCTAACTGACATGAAACTCAATAGCCCTTATCCTTTGTTGAAAGACCTGGAAGACATCACCTGCGACACGGCTTACCTTGGATCTGAGTCATCAAACCAATCTATTACAAGTTCTTCAGATTTGCTAGGCTAAGATGGACGCAACATATTTATTTTACTTTTTCTCTCGTTTTTGGTTCTTCTGCTTGTGGAAGCAACCGATCCTAGCCCCAGTTTTAGCTGTTCGAGATTGAGCAATAGTGGAACAACATGATTGAAGCATATATTTAAATTACTGAACAATCATGATGCTACACAGTCATGTTCGGATATTCTCAAGTTTTTCACCTCATAACATGCGAACACCAGACCAAACTAGTTTGGACTCTGGATTTAAAGTTTTTTCTGTATGTCCTGATGTGTTGCAAGATTATGTGATGGATAGTTAAAAACAACCATTTTAAATCTATGAAGAGTCTTGCATTGCATTTCTTTCTTTCTACTTTGTAAATCACAACAAAGAAACTATATCCAACTCGTATCGAGATGCATGATCAGAGACAGAAAACAGAGTGACAAATAAAATACAGGGTCCTAGGCAAAGTTCCTCCCAGAAAACAGCTACAAAATCAAGGGGAAAAAGAAAAAGAAAAAGAGAGTACGGAGGCTTTAGTAGATAAATTTGACCTCAAACACCAAAATTAAATATCTTTACTTGGTAATCGTTTACTAGTTCATGCACAACAATATCTACTTAAAATTCTCTCAAGCAAGACACACTGAAAACAGGGGATGGAGCACTTGTGGATGCATTGAATGAGAGAAATGAGATTACCCATTTCCCCCAGGGACTTGCCATTGCTTCCCTGTAAAACCCCTTCTAGGAAACCAAGTATACCTGACTCTTGACTCCCTAAAAAGTTCTGACTAACTGATGTCAATAGCAGGTAATAATCCAATTAATTCAAGTTCATGCACTGATTTCAACCCATCAATCTTAATATTTGCAATTCGTCAAACTCAAGCACTAACATCACCAGTGAAAGTGAAAGCGTGAAACCTTCCATTATAGGGCACTACTCTTTAGCTCAGGGACTGCTTTTTAGCCCAAGCAATCATTCCGAACTTGCCTCGTCCTAACCAAGATGTGAAAAATCTAAAGATGTGCAATGACTAGCACACGCTTCAATGCAAAGTTACCATATTCAAGAAAGTCAGTATGATGCATATCTTTCCTTACAGGGCACTAGCCGACATGAACGGGAAAAAAATAACAAGCATAAAAATATAAAGTTGCGTTAAATAAAAGATCACCAGAAATCCTAATTTAAAAAAAATATAAAATATTTTCAATTTAAATAGAAGTTATAAAAAAAATTTAGAGAAATGTACTAGATAAATCTGAATAAATAAAAAAATTAAATCAATTAAAAAATATAACAAATATAAAATAATAATTTCTAAGTATTATTATAAGATGTTTTTTTATCTTTGATTGATGCAAAACTTTAACTTAAAAGAAACTAAACTTTTAAAATTTTTAGTTAAAACTTTAACATGATCTAATGATCAAATAAAAAGTTGTGTTCATTAATATAAGTGATATATTAAAAGAAAAAAAAGCTTTGCATTAGCCTCTTTATATTGTAAAAAACTCATTATTAAGTTTAAATTGCTCTTATTTTAATTTCATGGATGTCCAATAAAATTCTCTATCTCATTTTTTATTTTATTTTAAGTGTATAACAATTTTAAACATCAATTTATGTTCCTTCGACTTAAAATTTATATAAGAAATAATAATTAAAAAATTATTTATCTTCTATTAGCTTTCAAAGCAATGAATTTTAAATCTCAAATTTGTTTCACTAATATTTATTGTATCTATGTAACCTTTGAATAAATTCATATTTATGATAACATTAACCTTTGTAATCAAAAAGATCAATGTAGTTTAAATCAATAATTTTATATTTTTAATATTTTCCATGTTTTTTTTGCTTTTAACCTTTATTTTATCAATAAGAAAATCATCAATGATATTTTCACTATTATTACCATAATTTTTTATGGTATCTTCATTAATATTATCATCATTAAAATAATTATCATAAATTGATGGAGAATATCAACCCATATCTATATCACCATAAACAAGATTAACAAAACATCCACAATATTTATTTCAATCAATCAGTTGCCTCCACTACTCATACTTCTAGAACAGATTTACAAAATTAGTTATGAATCCATGATGACTCATTTTACAATCCCTCGTGCTTCTCACCTTTGCCAATTAATTGATTAGTTTCACAATATATTTTTGCATATTTTATATTTCTAGTTCTTTCTAGTTCTTAAACATTTCTCTCATTAGAGAGAATCCCTTCACTCATTTTTACCTCAAAACATGTTATGCAACATGTTATGCATGTTATGCTTTGTAACTTTTTTTTAACTAAAATAATTTGGCAGCACATAGCAAATAAAATAATTTAGGATTCCAGCATATAATAAGCAATAACCTTGGATCATTGGGTTTTGATTCAAACTAACATAGATGGAAGCAACATAAGAAAAACAAGCATAAAAATATAAAATTATACTAAAAAAGTAATCACATGAAATTATAATTCAAAATTTTATTTTTAAATATTTTATCTTCAAGCTTTTTATCTCTTTAAAAAGTTTATAGCTCTTCAAATAAATTTAAAAACTTATATAAACCAACAAGAAAACCTAAAAAATTAAGGAAAGTAATAAAATTCCTAAAAGAACAAGAGAAAAACATCCTAAATAAATATAAAAAATAATAATAAAATTTTGTTAAACCAAACAAGAAAAAATATCCTAAATCAACTAGAAAAATATAGAAAATTTCAAATAATAACTTCTTAGCATTACAAAAACATATATATATATATATAATTGCTACAAAAATATAATATTAAAGAAAACTAGGCCTCTAGAACCTATTCACCAAATTTTATTTTGATTCATCAATCAAATCAAATATTATGTTCATTAACATAAAATTATATATTAAAAAAATAAATCTTTTGCATCACTAACTTTTCTTGTCAATTACTAATGGACATCAACATTTTTTTATCAATAATAAGACATAACAATCAATAACTTTTCTTTTCAAGTTAATATCAAGAAAAAATATTTATTCTTCATCATTACTTTACTTTTTATGAGATAAACTCAAGTAACCATGGTTTATAAATACTTTAAGTTACTAAATAAATGTACAAGATGTAATATAACTTGATAAGAACAACCATATGCTCTTCACTTTTATTCTCTTTTCTATATATTATTTTCCTTTTATATTTTTTACTAACTTAAATAAAGTATTAAAGGGTCTTTTATTTTAATATAAAACTTGTTTTGCAGATAATACCAAATCCACATTTAACACTAGTTACTTTAGCCCCAAACACAACTATTAAAAACCTAAAACTAATCCAAAGTTTCTACAAATTAAACTCTAACCCCAACATTAACAACAAAAACTCTTAGTTTTGGGGTCAATTTTTTAATGTGATATTCACAATCTAATATTTATCAATATTGATAGAAACAAAATTAATATATATATATATATATAAATTATGATCCACTATATTATAAACTAGCATTAGAGATAACAATTTTTAGCTTAAATTACTGTATAATAATGTGCAATGAACCAAATAAATGTATTATACTATTTCTCTTTTGAGGAGTAGGGTTAATGTAAAGCTCCTGTTTTTTCCCTGGGGTTTGAGCTTTGAACTTTGAAGGATTTTACTTTTGCATTTATAAATTTAGTTCATGTTTGTTCTAATTATTTATTTTTACAATTATTTTTTTAATTTAACCAATTAATCCTTTTTTTCTATGATTTATTCAATTAAGCTTGTGTTTTCTAAATGTAAATAACTAATTTAACAATCAATTTTTATCAAGTCCTATATATTTGTTTTTTTATAGAGAGATTAAAACATACTGAAGTTGAAGAAACAAAGACTCAATGATTAAACAAAGCTCCTATTTTTACCAATCTGGCCTATTTTTCTTTGAAGATTGATTTCCAAAAAATATTGAATTATTCTGTCATTAAGAAAGTTAAAAGAAGTAATTCTTTTTTATTATGATTTCAAGTTTATTTAGTTCTTGCATGTATTAGACACAATGGCCTGATATATTTATTTCTAATATGCTTTATAAGCGAATAATGTATTTGGTAATACAGATACAAAATTTTATTATAATATTTTGATTTAAATAAAAAAATATTCTTAAAAAAATATTTATAAATTCTTAAAATAAAAAATAAAAAATAATTTTAATCAATTTATAAAAATTACACAATCAAAATCTCAAACTCAAGGGAATAAAGATTCAGGAGCTAGAAAGATAATTATCACCTCTTACAGACATTTGAGATGACAAGCCATTGCATTTTGTTTTTATCAATTTATTCTGTATATTTTTTTTATTAATTATTTTTTTAACTTAATATTCATGAAATATATTAATTAAGTACATTATGAATCTAATCTTATTTTATTACAAAAATAAATACATCCATGATTTATATTTAATAAGACTAACTACAAATTTATTTTAGCTAAACATATATATAAAAGAATAATAATCTATAATTCGGTGATATTTTTATAATCACAGTATATGATAGTTTTGAAAAAATAATATTGATAAATTAACAAATTTTCATAAGCTTAACGGTATGTATTCGCAGCTGTAAGGGCAAAAAAAAAAAAACAGAAAAGAAAAAAAAAAGGAGCAGGCCTTATGCCACGTTCGTGACACGTGGTTAGTGAATCACAGTGATTCCGTAAGTCTCCGACAATCTTACAAGATCTATCTTAACACGTGCTGAGTGCAGCACTCCCCATCAAGCAGTGGACAAACTATATCTTCACCCTTGTCATTTCATCAACTCTTAATTTGTATCCCCTTATTTTATAGTTTCCATCAACAACAATCAATCTTCAATTCAAAACTAATTAGCAGAGATTTTAAACCCATCTTGGTAATCAACCAAGCTTAATATGAGTTTTACATTAATCATTAAATTTTAATCAAGTTACCGAATCATTTGCATCAATCTTAATTTTTTACATTACATACTAACCCTATCTTAACACTCATGTATTTTAAATATCTTAACATTATTGTAGTTTCTAAGAAGTTTTAATTTTTTCTCTTTAGAATTAGATAATTAAAAAAATAAACATTTTCTTAATTCTTTTATCTATTCTTATTATTCTCATTTCCCTTGCAAATCCTTGTATGAATGATAATAGATCACAATAACTTAAAATCCTATAATTAGATATTTTATTAGTTAAACTTAATCCACCACTTAAGAACATGGACCAATCCATAAAATTCAAATAATTAATTTAGTGAATGATATTTAAAATTAGACCTTTTATATTTAATACAAAATTATAGTTATAAAGATTTTATTGGCTTGATCAATAATGACAAACGAGAAGCTAAATTTATTTAATAATTTTTTATTATAATATTTTTATAAAAAATCTTAATATCCTACGAAGAACAACTCAATAACTAAATTTACAAAGCAAGCCATTTTTAAGGCTATGAGGAAACATTGAATGGCTTTAAATTACAAGGATGGAAATAAAACATTGAATAATCTATAGGGTTAAAATGTAAGTTTACCCTACAACACTTTCGGTCACATTTGTGACCAAAAATAATAAAATATTAACACCGACGCCGACGCGTCACTTAAAATAAACCAGACAGATTCCGTTTTGGGGATGAACGGAAACTTCTTTTTCTCTTTCAACCTTCGGCGATCCAGCTTCAGGCTTCAGCTCCAAGCTCTACCTAGAAAACCATACACAAAATAAATAATAATTCAGATCCTTATTAAAATCCATCGATGGCGGTGGCCGTCCGAGGAATCCGAGGGGGAGGCAGCGGCGGCATCAATGGTGGATTACGTGCCTTTTTCTCTCACCGGATCTTCATCTCCGCCACGTTCACTCTTCTATTCCTCGCCACTCTCTCTGCTCTCTTCTCCCCTCACCCTCACCACCACCCCGTAAGTTTCAAGAATCTCACTCTAATTCTGTTTCTATACGGTAATAATTAATCATCATCTTCGTTGACTGTTGTTTTTGTTTTTCTCTGAATGTTGAACTGAAATGCAACACAGTCACTGCCTAGTAGCGGAAATGCTTACGTGCAACGCACTTTTTTGGCGATCAAATCAGATCCGTTGAAAACACGATTAGATTTGATATATAAGCAAGCAAATGATCACATGACGTTAGTTAATGCATACGCCGCGTATGCGAGAAAGCTGAAGCTTGATATTTCTAGGCAGTTAAGAATGTTTGATGAATTAGATAAGAATTTAACGGATTTACCGCTGAAACCGAGTTATAAATCCTCGCTTTTCGAGCCCGGTAGTGATGTAGATGAGGATGTTTTAAGGCAATTTGAGAAGGAAGTAAAGGAGAAAGTGAAAGTTGCGAGGTTAATGATTGCGGAAGCGAAGGAGAGTTATGATAATCAGATAAAGATTCAGAAGTTGAAGGATACAATTTTTGCGGTTAATGAGTTGTTGATCAAGGCGAAGAAGAATGGAGCGTTTGCTAGCTTGATTTCTGCCAAGTCGGTGCCGAAGAGTTTGCATTGTTTGGCAATGAGGCTTGTGGGGGAGAGGATTGCCCATCCGGAGAAGTACAAGGAGGAAGGGTATAAGGCGGAGTTTGAGGATCCGAGTTTATATCATTATGCGATTTTTTCGGATAATGTGATTGCGGTTTCGGTTGTGATTAGATCTGTGGTGAAGAATGCGGAGGAGCCTTGGAAACATGTTTTTCATGTGGTTACGGATAAGATGAATGTTGCAGCTATGAAGGTTTGGTTTAGGATGCGGCCTGTGGAAGGTGGTGCGCATGTGGAGATTAACGCAGTGGAGGACTTTAGTTTTCTGAATTCATCGTATGTGCCGGTTTTGAAGCAGCTTGAGAGCGCTAATATGCAGAAGTTTTATTTTGAGAATCAGGCAGAGAATGCTACCAAAGATGGGAGTAATATGAAGTTTAGGAACCCTAAATATATGTCAATGTTGAATCATCTTCGGTTTTATTTGCCTGAGATGTATCCTAAGCTGCACAAGATTCTGTTTTTGGACGATGATGTTGTTGTTCAGAAGGATTTGACTGGGTTGTGGAAGGTTGATCTGGATGGTAAGGTGAATGGAGCTGTTGAGACTTGCTTCGGGTCATTTCATCGTTATGCACAGTATCTGAACTTTTCACATCCTTTGATTAAGGAGAAGTTCAACCCCAAGGCTTGTGCTTGGGCTTTTGGGATGAATATATTTGATCTTGATGCGTGGAGGCGTGAGAAATGCACAGAGCACTATCATTATTGGCAGAGCCTGGTAAGTGCATCTTTGGTTCCTTTCCAACTTATTCCTTGCAGATCTTCCTTTTCATTAGCCACAAAAGTAATACTGTAAATTCTGATCACAGAATGAGGATCGTACTCTTTGGAAACTGGGTACTCTCCCACCTGGCTTGATTACCTTCTACTCCAGGACAAAGTCACTGGACAAATCCTGGCACGTGCTTGGTCTCGGATATAATCCAAGTATTAGCATGGATGAGATCAGCAACGCTGCTGTCATTCATTACAATGGAAACATGAAACCTTGGCTTGACATTGCTATGAACCAGTACAAGAATCTCTGGACTAAATATGTAGACAATGATATGGAATTTGTTCAGATGTGCAATTTTGGTCTTTAGACGAACACCGCTCGTGCTCCATTACTGGCCAGGTAGACAGAAACGAGCTGTAAGTGTTCATACTGAATTGCTTCTATATTTCATAATTTTGGATCCAATCATTAGTTGTAACTTTTCAAAGTTCTGTGTCCAACCAAACTGGTTTTTCTGCGCGCAGAAATGATTCTTTTGAATGAAATATTTTCGATGAACACCAGTGATTCACATATTTCTCTATGAAATGGAGTATTTTGACATGTTATATCACTTATTTATTATCTGGAATGCTATTTATTATAGTTCTTTGTTGGAGCATGTCTGTTCTTATATCCTAGCTTTACTGAAATGGGTAGTAGTTATTCATGCCACAATGACATTTGAAACAGGACATGGGGCTTGATTTGATAATGAACTTCGTTAGAAACTGGACAATCAAGTTTTCTAGAGTAATACCCCCAATTTAGTTACAAGGGAGGTTTTGTATACATAATTTTAATTCAAATTCTTGTGCACTTGGGGACAGATCTAGTATGGAGTTCTATTAGGGCAGTGCAAAATTCTTCATCCGAAGCAGAGGAAGCTAAATATGAACAACAATGCTTTCTAAGGGGAGACATGGAAGTGAAAGTGATGCGGACGGAAGCAAGGTAGGATAGTAACAACATAAAATCGCAAGAAAAGGAGACTTACAAGATTTAATGAGTGAAGAGAGTTATAAATGTGAACTCTAAATTTATAATTTTATTCTCAAACTCAGAATATATGTAGATTGACAACATCTTTAAATAGATCACAAAACCATACATATACTAGAAAACAATTGAGAAAACCATTAGGAATCTGAAATCCTAAAAGAAGTAAATATAAATTCCAGGTTAAAACATAAAATCCAAAACAATATAGAAAAAATAATAAAATTATAATATCATGAAAAATTCAATGGTTCATTTATTATTTATAGAATCACCTGTAAAAATTTAAATTTGGAAATTTAAGTTTGGTTTAACAATTGAATTTCATGTTATTGTAATTTAAAAAAGCTAATTAGTTCTGGTCGTTAGACCCAGATTTATCTTTTTACTTCACAGAAGCATTTACTGGACTAATCCAAGGCCTCATTCCCATCTAATAATATTATATCATTACTTGAGTACTCATCACTGTTCTTGTCTAGAAAAGCCAGCTGCATCAAAAAGTTAACATCTTTTCTTCAAGCTAAAATTCATTAATGATCTCCCCCTCTCCCCACCCAAGTTTTTTATGATTATATGATTCATGCAAGAACCTTCTTACTAAGCTTCCTCGTCTTGCTATATTTTCCTTTTCTGTTTCATTATGGAGTTGAAATCTATTTAAATGGATTCATAATATTTTGACAGATTCCATATTTGAATTTGGAATCTTATCCAGCTCAAGCAAATAGCATAAAGGCCAGCCTTATTAGAAAGACTTTAATACATTGTTTTCATGCCTTGGAAACCATTGCTCCTTATACTGGCCACTCGTTAGACCAAGAGGAGAGTGCCCAACTATTTCACTCCTACGGAAGATCCAGTACAATACACCCTACAATGAATTAAAAGCTAAATCAATAACAACCAGTAGAACATTACACTTCAGCAATTAAGAAACGTGACATGCTGACACGGCTAGCAGTATGCTTCTATCATCACGCCATCTGGCGCAGTTCTTTCATTGAGTGCTGCTACATCTTGATTCTGCTCTTTTGTGGAACATCTTGGGGGCTCCCCTCTGCGCAACTTTTTATTGCTTTAATAAATCTGCAAATGTTTTCATTTGAGACTTTGTGTTTTAATTGGAATTTATTTAGGGTGTATTTAAGATTATAACAGAGGCTGTAGTTTAAAATATTTTTTGTTTAGAAATATATTAAAATAATTTTTTGATTTTTTAAAAGTTATTTTTAATATTAGTATATAAAAATATAAAAAAATTAATTTTATACAAAATTTAAAAAAACAGCACGTTTTCCAAACATAACTTTACGAAGTTGCAACACTCCAAGAACTGCCTAATCCATCGTCAATGTGGAAAAGCACAGCAAACCCATTTTGTTGTGACTTACTTTTCGCTCCTGCTGCCGACGATGTTGTTGGTGGTGGCGGCTGTCATTGATACTTGTAGCTGTGGTTTCTGTCACGATGGTCGTCGTTGTTGCTGATGCTTCAACCATGCTCCTCCAAGATCTTTCATGCAACCAACCAAATCTACCATCGCGCATACCTCTAAGCGCCACCGCGGTTTGCCGCCAGAATCCACAGGTACACACATAAAAAGATCGAAGAGGTAAAGGAGATGATATTACATGACGATGAACTCACATCAGCTGCTGTCATCGTTAATTATTGCTGTTGTCGTCGTCTTTTATGTGTCACGGGCAGCAATGTATGGGGGTGTGACTGCTAGTGCCGATGTGGTGGCTCGAGACAGCGGAGAGACCGCTCTTGATGGCTGACGATGGTCGATTTTGAGATGGGATTGAGTATGGCTTTGCAAAATAATAAGAAAGGGCACGAGAAACTGTGGTGAGAAACAATCCTGATTAATGTTATTTATTACGGCTTTCATTTGCAATGTTCCACAAAATGCCAAAGAGAGGGTTGTTATTAACATACAATAACATATTTTTGTTTGCATTGAAAATATAAATATAATTCTTTAAAAGTGAATATGCAAAATATACACATGCCATGATATTTTTAATAATTATCTAATATATATATATATATATAGATTGACCCATTAACAAAAAAAAAATGATATGAATTAATATAATTTATTATATATATCAAAATTTAATACTCTAATGACAAATACTACATTTATGATCTATAAATGTTAAGAATATTGAAGAAATATTTGGGTTTTTATATATGCATGCGAGGGTTTCTAATGATAAACATTATTTTTTATTTAAAAACTTACATTATTAACTTAAGCATCTCATTTTTTGTCAATTACTTGAAATATGGTATATTTACTACTCACATGTGTAATTAATAATAAAATAATTAAAAATATCTATATATTATAATCACTTAACAAATATCTATCTTAATTGTGTTCAATACTTGTTGTATCAAACGCAAAATTCAAATAAAAAGATGAAGGTTAAAATAGTGTTTGAAAAAATATTTTCTTTTTGATAATTAAGAAAACAAGAATTAAAAAACAAAAAGTATTATGCATGCATTGAATAAATTGTATATATGCCTCCAAGAAGATACGGAGGCAGCATGTTAGAAGTGTTTTGTAATATTCTATTAACCTTGTAAACATAATGTATTTTTAATAAGGTCTCTAATGTGAATTATGAGTCAAAGGTGGCTGAGTTTACCTTTGATCTTCAGGTACATGTACAATACAAATAGTTGTCTTTCACAAATAATTCCGATTTATATTTTTTTTGTGTATTTTCAATTTTGATTTCCAAAAGATTTAAGATTTAGAAGTTTTTAGAAATGTGATAGCGTATTAAAATAATTTAAAAATATTAAAAAAATAAATTTAAACTTTCATGAAGACAAGTTGAATTGCAGCACGAACAAACACTTTCGTAGATTGTTAGGTGGAAACTCGAGTTTGAATTTCCCTTTTGTTTTTTACAAAGACACCCGGGCCTTTTTTCACAAAAAAGTAAAAAGAATCAAGTGTCAACTTACAATTCATGGCATTCTTGAATGTTCAACCCTTTTATTCCTTTAGAAAAAAGAAATAAAAGAGTTGGTTCATTCTTCCATGGATCACAGAACAAGAAGGGCACTTAAAATATGATCATCGTCAAATTAGGTAGCCCATCACACAGGACATCTAAAAATTGGGTGCATGGGAAAGGTTGCAAAATCGAAGGCAACGGTCACATTTAGACCACCTCCCAGTTCTTACCTACCAATGCCAAGTACCAACCAAAATAGAATACTATTTTGATGGCCAAATTTGACCCGCTTATAAATACAGACAAACGAAGAGATCATCACCAGTTGTTATTGTTTCCTTCTAGCTAGTCCCTTTCTTCCTTACTGATCTGTGCACTGTAAGCAACTACAACTCATATGTACCTTTCACTGCATTTCTTCTGTTTTTAGCATTAATTATTATTGTTGTTGTTACAACAACTAATCTCTCCTGCCTCTTCAATTCCCAGATCTTTGATTTTCTTGGGTTTTCCTTAGTTTCTCCAGAATCCATTTCCAAGGTGTGTGCTTTTTATTTTTTGTTTTATGAAGATGGGATATTTTTTAGTGGGTTTTTTTCTTCTATTTGTTTGCTTTAGAGATCCTACTGAGAAAAGACAAATCATTAGGGTTTCTATAGCTGTCAAGATTTATTTCATAACAACTCATATGAGGCTCCAGTATTTGTTTTTGTTTTTTTTGGTTTTTTTTTATAATGTTTCCGGGGTTTATTAAGGAATTGGTGATCTGGGATTTGGACGTCTCTCTATGATCTTGCATGTGAATCTGGTTTTGTTGTGATCGAAGTACAGTTTGAAAAGTCTAACTTTTCATGGTTTCTTTGGTGATGAGCTTATCAGATTCTTGTCGAACTGCTTAGCATTTGTGTAAAGTTGATTGCATTCATATTAATCTGATTGATTAATTGTTTTATTGATAATCATGACCTTCTGAATGTCGGCTTGAATTTAAGTGTCATGTGAAGATCTTCTTGTTATTAATTTGTGATCTCTAACTTTAGGTTTTCCAATATGCCCAAAAATTGAAACAATATTCAAAGGAATGTGAGGGAATATATTTGCTAACCTTTGTTTAAGAATCTAATCTGTTAAATTGTTTTTTCAGTAACATTCTTGATATGTTTTTAGTTTTTCACAAAATATCTCATTAGTGATCATTTTGGACAGGGTAACTATGGCCGCTCCCCCCAAACCAACAAGAATAGGCCTTGCTGGTCTGGCTGTCATGGGCCAGAATCTGGCCCTTAATATCGCAGAGAAAGGTTTCCCCATTTCTGTTTATAATCGGACTACCTCCAAAGTTGATGAGACTGTTGTGAGGGCTAAAAAAGAGGGAGATCTTCCCTTATATGGCTTCCATGATCCTGAATCTTTTGTGAAGTCAATCCAAAAGCCTCGAGTGATAATTATGCTTGTTAAGGCAGGGTCACCTGTTGACCAAACCATAAAGACTCTTTCTGCCTACCTGGAGAAGGGTGATTGTATCATTGATGGTGGAAATGAGTGGTATGAGAACACTGAGAGGAGAGAAAAGGCTATGGCTGAACTGGGCTTGCTCTACCTTGGAATGGGAGTTTCAGGTGGTGAAGAGGGTGCACGTAATGGGCCTTCTTTGATGCCTGGAGGTTCCTTTGAGGCTTTCAAGTACATTGAAGACATTCTCCTTAAAGTAGCAGCTCAAGTTCCTGATAGTGGCCCCTGTGTGACTTACATCGGCAAAGGTGGTTCTGGTAATTTTGTCAAGATGGTTCATAATGGAATTGAATATGGTGATATGCAGTTGATTGCTGAAGCATATGATGTACTAAAATCAGTTGGAAAGTTGTCGAATGATGAACTCCATAGTGTTTTTTCAGAATGGAACAAGGGTGAGCTTCTGAGCTTCTTGGTTGAAATCACTGCAGATATATTTGGAATTAAAGATGATAAGGGAGAAGGATATTTGGTTGACAAGGTTTTGGACAAAACTGGCATGAAGGGTACAGGTAAGTGGACTGTGCAGCAAGCTGCTGATCTATCAGTTGCAGCTCCTACAATTGCCTCTTCTTTGGATGCTAGGTTCCTAAGTGGTTTAAAGGAGGAACGAGTTGAAGCTGCTAAAGTCTTCAAAGCAGGTGGCTTTGGGGATATTTTGACTGACCAAGTGGTGGATAAGAAGCAGTTGATCGATGATGTCAGGCAAGCTCTTTATGCATCCAAGATTTGTAGTTATGCACAGGGGATGAATTTGATCCGTGCAAAGAGTATTGAGAAGGGATGGGACTTGGAATTGGGAGAACTGGCTAGGATTTGGAAGGGTGGTTGTATTATTCGAGCAGTATTTCTGGACAGAATCAAGAAGGCATATGATAGGAATCCTGATCTTGCCAACCTTCTAGTGGATCCTGAGTTTGCAAAGGAAATCATTGAGCGCCAGTCTGCCTGGCGCAGGGTTGTATGTCTTGCAATCAACTCAGGTATTAGCACTCCTGGTATGTCATCCAGTCTGGCTTATTTTGACACTTACCGGAGGGAAAGGTTGCCAGCTAATTTGGTCCAAGCTCAACGAGATTATTTTGGTGCTCATACATATGAAAGGGTCGATGTGGAAGGATCTTTCCATACTGAATGGTTCAAGATTGCAAGGCAGTTGAAGAATTAAACCTTTTCCTGGTGCTATCAAGCTTAATTAAGACTTTCAATAAGACAATAACTTCTGCTCTGGACTCTATTCTGGGTAGAACTTGCATCACCCTTTTTTCATGAAATTTATCTCAACCAGGTTCATCAAATCCAATTGACTATTTAGACTGTCTTACTTTTATATGTTGTGGTTTTTCTTGGCAGTTCTGCTTTTGTATTTTATTTTCACCGGATTCCTCATCCAAGCTTGTAGCCCCATTTCATTTTAAAGAGATATTTAATGGTGCTTTTGAGCAATAAGAGTATGAAATCAGATGTTTGAACAATAATTTCTCTTTTGGTGTTATTTTCTTTATTTGCTCTTCACCAGCAATATATTTACTTCACAATATTGCTGTCCACTTGATGTTGGTTTATACCTTTCAACTTTAATTTTGAATTTGTTGTGCCTAATTTTTACATGAGGTCCTAGATTTGGTTGCCTTCTATAAGAACAGAGGAGAGCCAACCACCAGATGATGGGGGATCGTGTAAATCTTCTACCTTATTTAATAGCAGGGATGTCTTTTGTAGTCAGGTTCTGAAATTCTAAACTGGCGTCCAGTTAAAACATATTCATTCACCTTAATACTATGATTATTTAGATAATTGAGTTATTGAATACGTGATGAATTTTGAAATTATTCAACTAAAAGACATAAAATAACCCGTGTGTATGGTAGTTGTTGATCAAAAAAGGCATTTTGAGGGGATGAAACTCAGGGTTTGGCTGTTTTTGTAATGACTATAGGCAAGCAAAATGTATATATTCAATGCTGCAACTATCACTTGAATTCTGGTATCATTTATCCAATTAAACCCATGCTAACCTTTTACCAAGTAAGAATCTTATCTTGAAACATCTCTTGCATCTGGTTTTTTTCAGAAACAGAAAAGTTATGCTAATGATCTAGAAGTAATAGTACAATAGTCGGTTATCGCTTCTATAATTATAATGAAGAAGGTTGTGTGTTGCCCCAATTATATGTTCATTTGCATTATTACTACAATTATTAACTATATCATTTTCCCCAATACAGAAGATTCCTTGGCATGCTACAATTCAATAATTGAATGCAAGGAATGATTGCCCTTTTCATTTAGTCATATAGTCCAAGCTTAAGGGAAGGAAGGACAGATACTCACTTCATTGACTTTTATTTTCTACAGCTGCATTCTGTTGACGTGCTGTTGAGAAAAAAAGTTGATTAAATGCCATAAACTGGAGGACAAACTTTATATAAAAGTGATTGCAACCCTTTGTATTATTGGTGATGAGGAGCAGTGAACTTGATTAAGTCTCTTGTCATTTAATTAGCGGTGCTAACACCTCTTTAGTGTTTTCATGTCTGTCTTTCATAAAATATGCTAATTTTATATATTTTGCTCTTTGTTTTCATTTGAAGAGTAGAGGCTTCCTGAATACATGTTTTATTTTTAAAACAATGACGCCAGATTTTATGGAGTGCTTTTTGTAATGTTGTTTTGCTTTTGATGCACAGCCCATGCTCTGCAGTTTCCTAGCTGTTGCACTTGTACCCCCCTCGCTTGCAGATTGGTGCCATTATTCTGTCACTAGAATGTGCTTGTTGCTCACCATGGTTGGCGTTTGTCTTTCTAGGTTGATCACTCTTCTTTCCAGCACAACATACCCTGTTGATTCATAGCATGCGCACACAAAGACATGATGGACACAATATACAACGCGCTATATCTTTAAGTTTGTGCTGCCAAAGTAATGTTTTCTTGTAAACTAATATGGAATCATTTTATTCTTGAACCTCAATCAACCAAATCATTTTATTCAGTACTCATCATTTTGTTTCTGTGCTCATCTTCTCTTCGCTTTCCTCCTGCCCAAGGGAAAAAAGACAAAGGAACTTAATTTTTCCCAGAAGAGCACAAGCTGTTGACTAATATTTAATTCATTTCCAAGCGCGCATATGCTCATATGTAAAAACTACATTTCATTTTTATACATCAGAATGTGCTCAACCTCTTACCCCTCAGACACAGTACACTGCATATGCTCATTAATCTCAAAGGTCGCTGCAGTATCAAAATGAAACGACTTTTTAATGCAATGATCAACATGTGCTTTTGCAGTCAACACTGTCAGTAAATCATATTTATAAACTTTGTTCTCTGCGCTGATAAGAATGATTAAATGAGAAATGGTTCCTATATTTTGTTTCTCTTTACTCTGCAGCCTCACAATTTATTTCATGAATGCAGTGAATCTGGAGCATAAAAGTTTTGGATAGAAAATATCTGGACTATGTTTCCTCTCTTTAAGAACATTTATGAGAAAAATTACATGTTCTCATCTGTCTGTGACGTCGAGTTTTAAGAATCTTGCTCTCTGCTAATAGGACCACTAGCGTTTTCTGTGAGTATCAAGTTTCCGGCTCTTTTTAGCACTGTTTTTGTCACCCTTCTTGTCCTTCCGCCCCGTTTTTTTGGGTGAGGAAGATTGGAGGTTGAAATGACCACCCTTGTTGTGCTTAAAATTTTCTGTTCCATGACCGTTCTCATGGGTGTTTTGATGATAGGGACCGGAGGAAGCGTCAGAAGCCATTGAGTCATCACTGACTTCATCAGCAGCAGCAGCAGCAGCAGCATAGTGATAATTGTTACTCACATCCTGAGCCTTGTAGTTATTACCATCATAACTGCCCTCGTCATCCTCGTCTTCTTGCACGGGAGAGGCAAGGTACGTTGTCCACCCAGATTCGCTGCTGCTGCATCCTTCTGCGCCTAAAATGTGTTTGTATGAATCCATTTCTGATGCTGAGGGTAGAGACGAAGGGAGTCTGGTTGAGCTTCTCTGAGAGAATTACTTTTTGCTGTCTTTATATCTATCTTGGAAGGCTAAAGAAGCGAGGGAGAGGCACAGTTGTGAAACAAAATTATACTCTGAAGACTGCATAAAATCCCTATTTATGGTGAGCTAGAATGAGCTTTTGACATCACATATTCATTCTCTCTATATTTTTATATATTTCTAAAAGCTATCCCTTTTTAACAGCCAAAATACAGGTTATCATAGCTAACTCAATGTGGGAAGCTATAAAATAAGGGAGCCCGAAACAAATTGAGGTTCTCTCTTGGTTTACATATAATCATAGAAAACAAATAATAAAATCTTTTTTATTTTGTCAGCATCCTCCTAAATGAGAAACCAGCTTTTAGTGAAGAACTGGTGAGGTCATTTCATATCTCTTTTAATCAATTCTGTCTTCTTTTCTCTCTGTTTTTTTTTTTTCCTGAAGATTTTTAAACAGTTCTGTCTTGTAACCATAATGCAGAAAAACCCATTCCTCAGTTCTGGAAGAATACGAGACCCTTATCCTTTCAAGCCTTCATTTCTCTTTCTTGTCAGACAGAAAGGTCAGCTCTTGTGGACAAAATCCGCAGAGAGGTACCTAACAGGTTATTGATATTCTAAATTAAAAATATGGGGACTCCCTAAGATCTCCTTGCTTGTTCGGTCATTTCATGTTTGCTGCCTTTAAAGCTGGCTAGTGACTTCTAGCCACTTGGATAAGAATGAAGCAGAGCTTCTTCTTGGTCTCACAGGATCATACTTGAAAAGTGAAGTTAACGTCACCTGAAACAATCCTACTTTCAGAATATTTACGTTACACTTTTCAGTTTTGTTTATATGGAAGAAAGCTGATAGGAAATGAACGATGGTGGCTTTGTTACGTCAGGATTACTGTGTTATCACTCTCTGTTTACATCAAAAACTCGACAAAAAATTTTTCCGGAAATCGGGAGTGAAAGATGACGCTTGTGGCTGGCCAATTAGATCCGAAAATACCTTATTAAAATCAAAACACTGATTAATATTTCTCACTATAGGCTAACCATGGAGAGTGATAGCACAGGTCGTAGCTTCTGTGTTCAAATCTTTCTTTACAGGATTCGCTCGCATTCAAGAGGTTTTCGGTTTCAAGACAAGACACTGAAGATCGATTGGTGAGTCCATGATCTGCACTTGTTTGTTATAATGTTAGTTTTTGAGAAATTCCCTCTGAGTATCATATCAAAATAGAAAAGCAAGAATTCAGTGGCAAGAACACGATGAGGGGAGTGAGTGTCTCAATTTTAATCCTGCATTCTTCCTAAAAGAATTTGTTAGAAATTCATTTAAGGCTTAAAAACACCATCACACATTAAAAAAAAATATATATTATTTTAATATAATAAAATTAAAAATAATTTAAAAAATATTAGATCAATATATTTTTAAATAAAAAATATTTTAACAAAAAAACCAATATATCTAACCGTAATGTGATTGGGCCAAGGCCCACTCCAACTTGATAGTTGATAGTGCGGCCCGGGCTAAATGGCTTGTCCTGTGATTTCAGCAAAGCAAATGACTTGGGGTCCTCTGCTTATAAGAGCTTGATATGATTTATATTCTGTTTTGTCTTAGTGTCTAAAAAGTATTCTTCAAGGTTTTTGTGTTTTTTTTTTAATTATTTTTTTTATAATTTTAAATTATTTTAATGTCCTGATATCAAAAGTAAATTAAAAAAATATATGATTTTAATAAATTTTTAAATAAAAAATACTTTAAAAATAATTTCCACTCAAATTCAATCCGTTATCAATCATCGTGCTTCGGCATGTCTAAATTCTTTTATAAATTTTTTATTTTTATAATATTTTATTTTTTTAACTGAATAATTATGTCCAAACAATGTTTCGAAAATAATATTTTTCATTTATCACCATGCCTTCGAAATGATAATTGTTCCATGACTTATCCTCTATGCTTCTTTCGACCCATTTCGAAGATGATGACCCCGACATTAATTGTTCTTTGCCCCTCGGAGTTCAAATCTTACAAAGTTGATTCGGCATGGAATATCCGAAGAATATGTTCAAACCCGAGACAGTCTTTGCACTTACTGCTACTGTTCGAACACCAATGTCTCCCACTATGCACAGTTCATAGACCTACCTCTCTTTCCATCGCGCCATTATTAACCCTTTTGCGTCTTCACGCCGCCACGTCCACTAATACTAACTAATATTATAAAATTAAATTAAAATTTTTTTGGTAACTATTTTAAAATTAAAAAAAAAACTAGAGGATGTGTTAAAAATACTGTGTTGTGTATTGGACTCAAGTTTCTTAACTCTTTTTTGGTCATTTGATTTTTTTAAGAAAAAAACTATTATTGATGGTTGTATTGAATTAAAATTAAATTTGATGATTTGTTTTAATTTATTTTTTTATATGGAGGCTATTGTGATATTAAAATAATTTTCTGACATTAGAATGATGTTTGAATTTTTTATTTTTTTTAAATTATTTTATTTCTTATAAAAACAATTTCAAGAACCAATATGTCCTGTGAGGCAAGAATTTAAACCAATTTTTAACTCCTATTCAAATCATGCCTTTTTTAAAGATTTTTGGCACAAGAATTTGTTCAAATTTATTTTTTATCCCAAAATTTATTTTTATTATATTTTAGTTTTTAAGTTTTAGAAAAAAATAGAGACACACTAGAAAATGATGAAGAAGATAGAGAACAATGAAGCAAATGATAGGTCATTTGTTACAATAAATAATGCATCATTTATGTATTTTATTATTATTAAAAAATTATAATGAAAGTGATCTACCCTTTAGCCAAAAAAAAATAAAAATAAAAGGGGACTAGATACACATGCTCAATGTCCTTGGCACTTGCGTGATCCCTTTCCATGTTTTTTCTCAAGTTTTTTAATTTAAATGTAATTTAAGAAAAATATAATCGACATGATATTTGAATTATTGTTTAATTTTCTATAGTTCTTAAATATTTGTTTTTTGTGAGAGTGTTAACAATACTGTTTTCCAATTATTATGTGTCTAATTTGATAAAAGAAAATAAAATTGGTCATGAGTCCTTAATGAAAGGAAAAATTATATTCTTTAAATTTCTTATTTTTTTGGCATGATTTTATCATATTTATTATTATTATTATTATTATTCCTTCAATCCAAAATATTGAAACATTATTTTGATAGTTTTTTTTATTAAAAACTTTCATTTAAGATTATGGTATTTTTTTATTTAAAAGAGTGCCTATAGTTAAAAAAAAAAAAACATGTTCTTGTTAAAACAATAAAAGATATATTAACAAGGATATATGGTTAGATTGAAGAAATACGTTTATCCTTGATAATCTTATTCATTGTCTTTCATTCTTATGTTGATTTCTGTAATTTTTTAATTAAATTAAAAATAAATTTTGCAAAGTAAAGTTATTTAACACAAATACAGCCATAATTTAAGTAATAAGTTGGGCAGATTAAAACCAGTTTAGCCCATGTCAATTCAGAAACTCATTATTTCAATATTTTTCTAAAAAAATATTAAATCAATTTATTATTTTTTGTATTTTTTAATAAAAATCAAAGTAGGTTTTCAACTCCCTCTCGATCTATTTTAAAACTTGACTCGGTCCCAGGACGGAATTGATGAGGTGACTGTTATATGTGTGGAC
>SRLM01000176.1:0-61729 GCA_015708895.1 Populus ilicifolia
GATATGAAACCATGATAAAAATGCACTTTTGAGTACTAATCAGTCTCCTTTTAAAATGTTATATAGGCTTATCATTAATTATTCATCCTTTAGAGTTTTTAGGTGCGCTTGTTTGTTCTTCATCTTCATGTAGTACGCAATAAATTATTGTCTTTTTATCTGTTATTTTTGTCTTTTTAGGTTATGGTGAAGGTAAAAAATGGTATCATTATTTTGATCCAATAACTCAAAAACTTTATGTGTTTCATCATGTTGTCTTTCTCAAGCATATGCCTTTCTTTTATATTCCATCAACAACTCATTACTTGATTAGATCTGATATTATTTATATAGATCCTTTAAATATATCATCATAAGTTCCTAGTACCTTAGAGGTTCCTTTTCTATGTTCGACCAATTTATACTTGACACGACCAAAAGATTGATGTCTTATCCTAAATGTAGAAGTGCTGAAGTAATAAATAACCCAACTAGGTCGGTGTCGAACTACAGGGAGGTTAATTGTATAAATTATAGATAACAACAACAATAATAGTAACAACAACAACAACAATAACAACAACAATAATAAAAGAAAAAGAAGAAGTTGATGAGAACTTTGAAATGAAATATTAATATAATGATTAAACAATGATAATAACAAATGTCAAGGTTAGAGGATCCACTAATAGTATGTCAAGTAAATATAGTATAAACTTTTATTATTTAATTAGAAACCATATACAAATAAGATTTTAATTAGATTATAAATTGTTAACATGATTACATTAGTTATCTTATTCGATCAATACTAATACTTGTAAATTTCATCAGGCATTCATGATTATAACTTCTGTTAATAACAAATCAAGTTCCTTTCATAGCTTAGATGTCGACTATACCATACAATATGGGCTATAAAAGTGCCAATCATTTGTTGTACGAAATGTTCTACAACATAAATCTAGATTATTCATTTAACAAGCAAAGTATTAAAGACTGAACAAGATAATAAATACAAAACATGTTAGTATCAAACATTAAAATTCATGTTGAGTTTATACTATGCTTGTTCTTACACCATTAGTGTAACCTTTTCACCCTGATATAATAAACTTAACTAAATATAATAAAAGAGAGAAATATAAATAAACAAGATAAGAACATAAATAAGATAAAAGTTAACTAAGTAAAGAAAATAAAATGAAAGGTATAAACAAGATATTAATAAAAGCAAAACTAAAGTATTAAAAAAATACAACGAGAGAAAGCAAGAGCATGATCTTGATTTGGAAACTAAGATGCCTAATTGCATGAAAAATGTCTTCTTTTATAGGCTAAAATTAGGAACTATTGATTTGATGACTAATTGATGAGTGGATGGCTAACTTTTGACTTTGTGACAAACCTTATCTTCTTTTATATGATAGGCTTGTATTTAAAATAAATATTTACCATAAATTAAAGGTATCTTGTATTATCAGACTTGTTATTATAAAATATGTTCTAATTAAAAAATTATTAATGCTTCAAATACAAAATAATGATATAAAATCTTAATAAAAATACACTTTTAAGTATTAATTAAATACTTAAATATTAATTATAATTTTATAATTAAATTCAAAAACTCTTTCTAATATAACATCTCATGAGAAAATATTATAAAAACCTCATTACTCACGTCGCAGCATGACCCACGACACGAGTCTCCACCCTTGATTAAATTTCTACATGTAATTTGTCATCGTTGTAAGCAAAAAATAAATAAAAAAAATAACATCTCATTTATCTATTAGTCGGGATCTGAAAAGGTTTTATAAGCAATCATAAGAGGACCTCTTTGCTAATATCATCGAGAAGGGTAGCTTACATGTTGACCTTCACACTAAAAAGCACTACAAAACTTATTCGAAGTCATACAAATAACCCGAGCTTGACTGCGAGTAGCTTGGATGAAGAGAAGAACATCATCTACAAAAAGCAGATGCAATATAGGAGGACCCGATCTAGAGCTCCGAAAAGGTTGACCTTCGCGTGACTCATATATCAGAGTGAGATCGATTGCCTTTTTTCCCCAAAATAAAAATTAATAAAGGAAACTGGTCTAACTAAACAAGTTTTCTTCTCCTTGGGTATATGCTTTCAAAAAGGTGGTGTTAATCTGTAAAGGGGTTCATATTGTCTATTACTTCGAGAAATAAACGGGGGAGAAAACCCCAAAACATCTGATGAAAGTGATATGAAAGCTCCTTGAATTTTCAATTCCGATTCAAATACACAGAGTTAAGCATTCAGAGTTTTAATGAATGCGAGAGTAGTTAATATGTACAGAGACTATCACAAATTGAAAATTTTGAATTGTTAGGCCCGTGAGTAGCTTCATGTCTTTGATCGATCCGTGAGTAGCTTCATATATTGGATCGATTGCAATTTCGAGTTGCTGCCAGAATGGGGGCCACTGAACCAGAACAGTTTTTCCTAGTATAACGAACTACCAAAACAGCAGTTCAAATGTTCAGTAGCGATAGTTGTTTCACTAATGTCGCACTACAGACAACTCTAAATGGTTGTATCCACTATTTTATTTTCTCTTGGCAATTGGCATTGCCCGGAGCAGTTTTGAAAGGGCTCTTGATCCCAGACAGACCCCTTTATTGTTTAGGCTGCTGCAAGGCTCAAGAAAATATGGTCAGGAGACACGTTGTGGAGTAATATTTGGGATTCGGGATTTGGGAATTAGGCTGTGGATTTGACTTGGCTTGATTATACTTTGATAATGATGCATCACCCTGGTTGTATAATTAATGTGTATTAATGAAGGGTTGAGTGCTTGCAGAATCATTGCATGATAATAATGCAGCAGTTGACCACAATTGTCAATTTGACCAACCACTGAGTCAATCTTCCTGCTGTATTCGCAGGGGTCATAATTTGCGCAGTGGTACGAATATATAAGTATAACAAACTTGCACACATGTTGAGGAGTACGATATAATAGTTGTTTGAGATTGCACCAGTGACGGGGTTTTGTCTCTTGTTTTGATTCCCTCGTTAAATTATTTTTTTTTTAAAAAAAAAATAGAGTCATGAGAAAGTTACCGAGTAATGACTCGATTTGAAATTTTTTTCAAAAATAATATAGCTTAATAAAACTGGTATGTTTTAAATATTATTGCTATTCTAAATTATAAGTTTAAATTTTATATTTTAGTTTTACTCTTTAAAAAGTAACCTTAACTTGAGATTTTATTCAATTGAGATTATATAATCTTTAATTAATCTAATTAGATATGTTTTTATTAATATTATTAAGATAAAAGTAATAACAATAGAGTTTGTATTGAATTATAAAATAATTAAATTTTGATGAAATGAATATTTTTATTTTATAGAATATTTTTTTATATTGTATCATTATGGTAATATTATTATTTATAATACGATTAATAATGTAGCTTATATTGATGGATGTACTATGTTCTTGAATGGTACAAAGATATATCATTGATAAATACCAAATAAAATATATGTAAAAGACTATTTGAATTACAATAACATTGAAATAGATATCACTTGGATGTCTCATGTTGGAAAATATCAATATTTTTCAATATTAATTACATGTAATGTAAATTTTAAAAATATAATGGAAGTGTTTGTTCAAAATGGAACGAACATGATGAAATTGTATTTTAGCAGTCAAACTAAACTTATAAACTTATATAATGTGGGGTATGAAGATACTAATGTAACTATACTCATATTTACTCGACCACTTGAACAAATATCACATTCAGCTAGTACTGGTACGTTTAAGACATTGAAAAATAGAGTTACGAGAATTTATGCTGAAAACAGAATTAAAATTATATATTATAATCATCATAGGTATGACTCCTCCTAACCTAGTTATTATAAAAATAAGGATATCATAAGTATAGTTAAAATATCATATGATAATGATGACAAAGTAATGAGCCCTTATGTTTCATAATTTGGTCATGATACCAGAATTGATAACATGGTTTATAATAATTTGTCTATTTATCATTAAAAAAAAAAGATTTGGTAATGGTGATTTGGTAGTTGTAAAAATTATTGCATCAAAATAAACACACATGTACCAAAAAATATATATATATATATATAAAGACCTCCATCAGCTTGGTATAAAATTTATTGCATCAACGACTTCAACTCTTATTCAAAATAACCTTACTTGTATTGTTTTCAACATACAAAAAGAAATCAAATTGTATTATGAGTTTAAAATTTCATACTATAAGGCATGAGTTGCAAAATAAAAGATACTTAAGAAACTTTTGAGAACTCATTTGAAATATTATCTAGATTGTTTTTGGCTTTACAATAATCAAATCCTGGGACAGTTATTGAGTGGAAACATAATAGACAACTTGATAGCGAAATAATTGTTTTTAACATAGTTTTCTAGACATTTGGCCCTACAATTGACGGGTTCAAGTCTTGTAGGTCAATTATGAGTATGAATGACACCCATCTGTATGGAAGGTTCATGGAAAATTGTTGATTGTAGTTGATTTTGATGTAGATAATGAGATTTTTTCTTTGACTTATACACTAGATAAAGAAAAAAATATTGTCAACTAGAGATGATTTTTACTACTTATTCAACATTACATTATAGGTGACTGAGTGATATATATGTATAATATGGAATAGTCATGTTAGTATTTTATTAAGCATGAAATGACATAACTTTGGTTTGAACTGATTGGCTATCATTGATATTGTGATGGATGTCTAGCAAACAACTTCAATCATAAATTCAAAGATTTGTCAACCAAAAAAGAGTTGTTTAATATGTGTTATGAAACTTTGAAGCATAAATTTAATGCATGGTTTGATGATATGAATGATAGTTACCAAGAATAAAAAGAATGGCTTGAGCAGGAACTGGAAAAAAGATGGGCACTTTCTTATGATAAAGGAAATTATATTCCTAGTTCTTTCTTAAATAATATCCAAATGCATTTTGTATTCTTACAAACAAATAACCTTAATACTTTTAATCATGTTCTGAAAGGTTCATGTTCTTTACTTGTTTTTGCTTTAGTCCAGTTGATATTTTTTAGGACTAATACTTAGTTTGTTACACAAAAATGAGATGCATATAATGACATTGCACATGGGATCTAATGACCTTCTATTATTAGTTGGAATTGGATGTGAACATATTTAAATTCAAAAATCATACTACAGTACTTTTCAATATTGATGATGGCATATTTCAAGTTCACACCCTTTATAAACCAATTGTCAAGAAAGAATTTAGACAAATAATTGAGGTGGTAGATGGAACATGCACATATAATAAATGACAAAGTTACCATCTTGTTTGTTCATATATTCTTGTAGAAAAACATCTTAATATAACCTATTATGTTACTAACATTATAGTGTTTAGATGTATAATAATACATATGGGACCCCATTCCATCCTTTACTTGATGAGTTAAAGAGGAATGAATATATTGGTCTTCAAATATACCTAAACCCTTCAAGATGGAAAACTGCACAAGATTGATTAAAATCAACTTGATTGCATAATGATATGGATGTAAGAGAGGATAATTCTCAACATAGATATAAGATATATAGTTAGACATGGCATAACAAAAAAAAAAGTTATAAATACAAATAATAGATGTAACAAAATACTCAATTGCATATCTATTTATTATTATTTGTAATGTAATTGTTTCTACTATTTATTTTCTAATTTTGAATTATAATTTGTACTTTTTTTAGGTATACTTGATTAGGATATCATGTATACAAGGTGCATAATCTTCATCTACTCATAGAGTTTCTTAGTACATGGTTCCTGGTCTAGTTGATCCTTTTATTCCATGATTGCAAGAGTTATATAGATCAGAGGTTAGAGGTTATATGAATGAGAATTTGTGTTTATTTTCATTTTACAAAATGATTAATTATTGTGCTCATTATCCTATAACTCATGTTAATACATCAAACCTTTTCTTTTATTACACAAGATTTGAGTAAGATATACTACAGATTCTATAAGTTAATATGGCTTCCAAATCCTATGTTGTCACACATTATATATGGGAGTTTTTATTACATTACATGTCTTCAATACATAAAGATGGATAATGACTTGTTCACGACAATTATCAAGAAATGGAGATGGAAGCCTCATACATTCCACCTTCGTTCAGGGGAGATAACACCTACATTACAAGATATTACTATTTTATTTAGCTTATATATAGATAGATGAGCACTTATTTACTATCATGGTTATTCAAAATAAGATCATTTTATGTGAGCATGCATTCAGACGAGTGTCATTTCTAAAAATGTTCTAGGGAGTATAAGATGGCTTTGAAAAGAATTTTCTACCTAACCTAATGATTATGATGTCGAGATCCTACAAAGTATACTAGAGTGTACATACTTTATATATTTGAAAATATATTTTTCATGAATCTCAGTGAGATGTTTATGCCATTTTTTTATCTACCATTGCTGGAGGATTTTGAATCCATTCCACTATATAGTTGGGGTTCATGCATCTTTGCATGTTTATATAGGCATTTTATATCATGCTAGCTTGGAAAAAGTAAAACAAATTAGAGGATATTTATTGATTTTATTTGTAAAACAAATGTAATAAGTTTTTTAATTTTGAATAATGCTTTTTATGTTATAGTTGGTTACTAATTATTGTATGCTTTTTGTTCATGAAGCTATAGCCATGGGAGCATTTACATTTGGAGCGACCACGAATTGATTCTAGATGTGTTATGTTTATTCAGGTTTTGGAGGTTGAGCAACAACTTTCATTAGGATACAAATAATAACATTATTGATGATACAAATTATGTTATTTCGAATAAGATTATTTTTCATGGAAACATTATTTAATAAGTTTTATTGTTTTGTCATTTTATCACAGCAAGTTAGATAAATAATGATCAAATCAAATATTTTATAATAAATTGCAATGTTGATGTTAAAATTGATGTTGGAATCTTTTTATACTAATAAATGTTGAGAAATAATTGCATTGGTTGATGTTGATAAATGATGAGAAATAATTGTTTATGTTGATGATAGTAAATGATAATAAATAATTGTTTGTGTTGATGTTGAAATTTTTTTATATTGATAAATGTTAGGAAACAATTGCATAGGTTGATATAGATAAATGATGAGAAATAATTGCATCAGTTGATGTCGGTAAATGATTGAAAATAATTATATTGTTGATGTTTCATCAAATTGTGTGGAATCCTTATTTGGTAAATACTATGTCAGTTGCTCTTGTTTTATGCAAATTAACCATGGACTTATGGATATTTATTATCTTTTTTATATTTTTTGAGTTTATTAAGATGTGTAGCTTATTATAGATTTGAGGGATCAGTTATATTTTACTAGTCATTTAGGCAAGTATATTGATTATAATTGAATAATCCACCATCTCTAGTATATTTGATGTGGGATGCATAAAAAAATTTTATTTTTAAAGAGGTGCATCATGTAATTTTTAAGGAGGAATACATGAATTGGTACCCGAGTATAACACGTCTAATGATTATACTAAACTCAGTGCAGGTTCCTCCATATAAGGAGATGAATTATGAGCCACATGGATGTCGAGTTTAGAATGTTGTAAGTATTTATCAATTAATAATTTTTTTTAATATTACATTGAGCAATTGTTATTAGTGGTCGACATATTGCTGTTGATCTTTGTGATCTTAATGATGATGGACTTGCTCATTACTATACATCTCTTTGATTGGAGACATGTCATACTATATTTGACCTGTTATGAGAGACATTGAACCTAGATGATATTGTCTCAGAGGATGAGACTATACATAGATAGAAGTCATGTTATTAATAAAACCAACCTATTCACTCATCATCGCAGAAGACACAAATAGATTTAAAGGTATTTTTCTTTTGTATTATTTTTTTAGTTAAGAGTTATTTTTATTTTTATTACTTTTGTAAATTATTTTAGCTCATTAGCATGCCTATTTTAATGTTATCTTACATATTATGCATTTTCATAGTTATTTTAAATAAGTATAATTTAAAATTATTAATTAACAGGTGAACATTGTGACCGTATTGTTTAAAATTTTAAATTATCCATTTTATAAGTTAAAAAAATGCACATTGTTATATTTTGTTATTACTATTATCAATTATCTTTATAACTAATAAATAAAAAAACAATGTTTAAAAATAGCATGCATTAATTTGAAATTATAATTAATAAATATAAATAATGTTAAATTTTATAGTAGTTTAGACTTTGTTTTATATAAGATTTGAGGTTGAGTTATGTTATAATAACACAATCACTATTCACATTAAAGTCTATGTATTTAATAATCATTATTGATATTAGCGATTGTTTAATAAAGACACTCATGATAATAGCGGTTGTTTAAAACAATAATAATTTCTAATAGCAGTTTATTAATAAAACTGTAATTTTCAGTAGCAGTTGAGTGAAAGTTTTGTTATTTTCTCTATACCTTTTGTTTCGTGTTATATTCTTAAATCTTTTACCAAATTGTACTAGTTTGGTAAAATTCACGATGAAATTAGCTCGAGGTTTGAAAAATAAAAAACTTGATGCATACTCCACATTAATCACAATTAGTTAATACTAGTTAGGTGGTTCATGTTATGCAGCAGATAATTTTTTTTCATTATAAATATTAAAAAAAACTAAAATTCAAGAGTATTTAGTCTACTTGCAAAGCTATTATTATTATTATTAATTTTACCCTTTAAAAGACTTGAGTCAGGCGAGGATGAATGGGTTTGTAGACCCAAACACCTGTCTCTGAAGGCAAGTGGGTCTAGCCTTAGTGGTTAGCTGTCATGTCCAACAGCTAGAGTCTCAGCTTTTCATGTCTTGAAAAATTTTTAAACTTATTGTTTTATTTTTATTTATTTTTTTAATGTCAAATATATTCTATAAAAAAAGATAATCGCACTGCTTCCTGTATGCCTAATAAGTTTGCGTGGCTATAATAACTTTATTATTATATTATTTTAATTTAATTTATAGTTATTTATGTCTAAATAAAGTACATAATTCTTTAAGTTTTAAATTGGTTTTAAAGGGTCCGGAACTTTATATATATATATATATATGAAGCAGCTTGATTTAATTGGCGCAGAAAATAGTGAATTTATTGTCTATTAACATGAAGTTGTGCAAGCATATTCTACTAGGCGGGGACGCAAACATAAAGATATATTCAAAATAGTTTTTGTCAGCACTATTTAATGATAAATAGATTTTATTTAACTTGTGGATGATGCACAATCTGCAGTGAATTGATTGATTCCAAAATATCTTATAGAATAATTAAGATGCACCTTTCGCATTTTTTTAATTGTGGCTATGATACCTCACATATCTGCTCTGCCTTTAATGAAGATTTTGTAGGAAGTTCGAACTTCGGATATGGTAAAAAATTCACAGAACACTATCAGTGAGATTTTTAATTACAAACAGAGAAGAAATAAAGTTTCATAGCAACGGCAATCATGGTGCTTACCTCGCCATGAAGATCAATGCTTGCCTTTATCTCAAATCATTCTTGCACGTCTGGTTGACTATTGTCGACTATAGAGTAATACAAGACATAAAACATGCCACTATTCCTAATAGAAAAATTGGGTTATTTTGCCTTTCCAAGACTGCATTTCATAAGTTATCAAATTAAAATTATTTCATTATCTCTTATTTAATTTTCAACTTCAATAAAAAAAATAAAAGATTTAAACTCATAAATGTTAATTATTATATTTCTGATACCAAATAAAATAAATATTATAAGTCAAATACTTGAATTAGAATGTGAAATATATCATTTTTCTGGTTCTAATCATTACTAGATAACACAACTAATATTTATAATAAAATAAATAGTAAACTTTGATTACTTCACCTTTTCAATACTAGATTCCATAAGTTATCAAATTAAAATTATTCTTTGATCTTTCAATTTCAAGCTTTTAATTAAAAAAAAGAAAAAATCATGACTCTTAACTATAGATAAATCTATATTAGCTCATTAAGAAATAAAGTTGATTGTGATTAACGTTAAAAAAATAGTTAAATTTAAAAATGATCAGTAAAAGCTGGCTTCGTGTTTTTTATTAAAAAAACTCTTATTCTTAAAGGGAATAGGAGTTCAACAGTAATCCATCCTATTCCAATCCTAATTAGATATTTTTATAACAATAAATATTTTTTTAATCTTTGTTTTAACCTAATATCAAGAAAAAGAAGAAGAAATGACGTATTGATATGACGGGTTCAAGAGTTTAATTTAGATGATAATCGGCTTCCCTTTTGTTGATGGTCAACTTGTGGATTTGTGTTGATCTCCTGGTTTTGACCCATCAGATGAATGACTGCCCATCGACTGATCAAGACCAATGACTTGCTCTGTTGGTGGGCCGTCCTCAACCCAATTTACAGGCGAGGTTGGTGAAAGGTATTATCAACCTTTTATCGTTCTTAGCGTTACCATAACCTGTCTATGCCAAAATGTAAAACACGGCCGGTGTTCTCCTAAGCCAAAAAAAAAAAAAACAACCAGTTTTAAGTCTTTAGACAAAGCTTTCTACTGTACTGATGAATGTTCACAAATGGAAGTGGGATTGAGAAGGACTGGAGAGATTATTCAAATAGAGAATGGTCTTTGGGGGTAGAAGATGATAAGGCTAGTAAGTAGTATACAATTATTACGATAGAGTTCAAGAAAAAGTAGAGCCCTGTCTTTATTGGAGAGAAAATAATTATTATTTTTATTATAGTAATTGTAATAGTAATGATAGTGTAAAGTAAGAGTATTCTCCCAAGAAGCCAAAACATTACTGATCACACGCGCACCTCCTTATAAATTCTCCACATCCGTAATTCAATCTCACCTCACAGTTTGTCTTCATTCCTTTTCTAAAGAAAAATACACACACACACACCCACACAAATATCTTCTTATTGTGCTAGTGAATCTTGAAAGCTAGCGAAAATGGTGGCCAAGAAGCCAAGAATTGTTATTATTGGAGCGGGAATGGCAGGTCTCACAGCTGCTAACAAGCTCTACACTTCCAGTAGCTCTAACGATATGTTTGAGCTCTGCGTTGTGGAAGGTGGTCCAAGGATTGGTGGGAGAATTAACACTTCAGAATTTGGTGGTGACAGGATAGAGATGGGTGCAACATGGATCCATGGCATTGGAGGCAGCCCAGTTCACAAAATTGCTCAGGAAATCCATTCACTTGAGTCTGAGCAGCCGTGGGAGTGCATGGATGGATTCTTGGACGAGCCAAAGACCGTCGCTGAAGGCGGGTTCGAGCTTAGTCCATCTCTTGTGGAGTCAATATCCACACTCTTTAAGAACCTGATGGATTACGCCCAGGGGAAACTGAATGAACGTGAGGAAAGCAGTGAAGAGGTTAATTTCTGCAAGCTTGCAGATAAGATTTGTAAGATTTGTCCAAGCAATGGCGGTGGTCCTGGAAAGCTCAGTGTTGGTTCTTTTCTCAGACAAGCCCTTAACGTTTACTGGGATTCTGTGAAAGAGCAGGAACAGATCGAAGGGTGTGGTAATTGGAGCAGAAAGTTGATTGAAGAAGCCATATTTGCAATGCATGAAAACATTCAAAGAACCTATACTTCCGCGGGTGATCTCTTGACTCTAGATTTTGATGCAGAAAGTGAGTATCGCATGTTTCCAGGTGAAGAAATCACCATTGCTAAGGGCTACTTAAGTGTCATTGAATCGCTAGCTTCAGTTTTACCTCATGGCCTAATCCAATTAGGCCGCAAGGTCGTAAGAATTGAATGGCAGCCTGAAGCTCACCAATCAAGCGAACATGGTTGTGCTGGTAGGCCTGTGAAGATACATTTCTGCGATGGATCAATAATGTCAGCTGATCATGTTATAGTTACAGTTTCACTCGGGGTACTTAAAGCTGGAATTGGTCCAGATTCAGGTATGTTCAACCCCCCTCTTCCAACTTTCAAGACAGAGGCCATATCCAGGCTAGGATTTGGTGTTGTGAATAAGTTGTTTTTGCAACTGAGTTCAAGGCACGATGGCAGAGATGGTGATTACAGCAAGTTCCCATTCCTGCAAATGGCTTTTCATCGACCAGACTCTGTATGGAGGCATAAAAAGATACCATGGTGGATGAGAAGGACAGCTTCTCTGAGTCCAATTTATAAAAATTCTGGTGTGTTGCTGTCTTGGTTTGCAGGGAAAGAAGCTCTTGAGCTCGAAACTCTTAGTGATGAAGAGATTATTGATGGAGTGTCAACAACAATATCTAGCTTTTTGTCACAGCCCCACAAACAATTGAATTCTAATTCTCATGGAGTTTGCAATGGGAAAGAGAAATCTGTGGATGAGAATAGAGTTAGATTCGCCAAGGTATTGAAGAGTAAATGGGGTAACGATCCTCTCTTCTTGGGATCTTACAGTTATGTTGCAGTTGGATCGAGTGGCGATGACCTAGACACATTGGCAGAGCCATTGCCAAATACTGATACTTTAGGATCTGCTCCACTTCAAATTCTGTTTGCAGGGGAGGCAACACACAGAACCCATTATTCTACTACTCACGGAGCTTATTTTAGTGGTCTTAGAGAAGCCAGTAGGCTTCTTCAACATTATCATTGTGTTGGGGTTTAGACACTTAGTGGTTTAATTTTAATCTTTTTTTCTAAGACACTTAATTTTCTGATATCTTTTTTTCGTTCTTTCAATTTCCTTGCGTCTAAAACATCTCTCTCTCTCTCTCTCCCCCTCTCTATAGATTTGAGTACTACCAGAAAGCAAAAGGGAAAGGAAAAGGAAAAGGAGTGGGATTAGGGAGGGGGATGAAAGAGATAGATGGGGACATTTTTAGATGTATTGCTGAATTAAAGAACCTTCTTTCCATTTTCTAATGCTTTCTCTTTGTTTGTGATTGCGCGAGTGTGGTTTCTCTCTCTATTTTAAGTTCTATTTGATCTTCAAAGCAAACCAGAGTTCGAGACAAAAAACAAAAGAAAGCTTTGGATCCCACCTCTTTGTTAAGTGTATCCTTTTGCTTCCTCGGTCGACAGGATCCGATAAACCCGGCTCTTTCCAGCTCGGAGTGTCTTCATCAGTTGCCCTACAGCTTGTCTCTCTGCCCAATCTCTTGTGAACTCCAAAAACAACTTGGACATGGAATTTACACCACCATCACACAGCTAGGGACAATCAATGAGCTGGCTGCAAGAGTATGTGATTCACATGAAAATCTGGATATGAACCGAGCCTGGGGTCCCATGCCATGCCACACAGTACATCTACTGTATCAAATTGCAGCCATGATGGGCCAACAGAGAGTCGGTCAATTAGACTAGTAGCCAAAATGTCCTTACCAACGAGACATGGGTGGAGATGCATATCGTCTCCTGATCGCTTTCGTCTTTAGTGCTGAAGCTCCCTCGGAGGCAGGGGAGGGGAGGGACCCATAAAGACACGATAGGTCCCCTCCCATGCATACGTGAGTTTATGCGTTCAACTTAACTACTCACCGCTCAGTAGACAACAACAGTAGCCTACTGCTTGACCCACCACTTGTTTGCTACCCGGTGGTACCATTAGATTTCTCTACAGACACCAAATCCTTACTCTGCATGCTACAGACAGAAATCGACTGTCCTTATTAACACAAATACTTCTGTCCAAGAGCCTCTCAATAATTTCTTTATATATAATATCTTAGCTGAGATTAAACCCACCAATTTACGGACCCGATCGTGCCTGGTTTTGAGTCCATTTTTTGAACTCACATCACATCTTTTAAAAGCTAGGCTCCTTGAATCCAGTACCAGTTCATATTCAATGTCACACAAGGGAGGAGGAGCTTTTCACTAACCTGAGAGAGTCATTCCAGTTGGTCCACAAGCTTTTCAATAATTGTCTAGTAATCAATCGCCTTCAAATGTTCTACTGCTGCTGCGTATGCGTGCCAACAAATTCAATCGAAACAGGGTCGTAGATACCATTTGTTGTCTTCGGGTTGATATTTTCTTGATATTCTTATATCATTTTAATATACTAATATCGGAAACAAATTGAAAGAAAGAAAGATTCCACATCCAAAACTCTGCGGACTGTATGGTCAAATCAATGGAGAGGGATGCCGTTCATATATCACAGAGAGTTTATTATTTTCCAGGCTCTCCCGGAAAAAAGAAAAGAAAAGAGGCCACTTGCTGTCTCTCTTTGCCACTTGTTCAATCACTCTTTGATGATTGTGCATATCACATCCCAATCTGTCACCCAGTCATTTGTCTGGTTCATAAACAAACAAGAAAGAATCCCCCATCTTCCATTACCCTCCACAGTCCACTCCCACCCACTGGCCACCGCCTCATCCAACATGTTCATTACTTACCTTGACCCTCTTTTATTTTGGCCTCTAATCATCATTATCAACACCTTTAATCCTCACACTTAATTGGTTTAATCAAATCTCTAGTCCTTACTTGCCACAAGCATAATTTGCCATGACCATACCCTCTGATCCATTTACAGGTGTTTTCAACAATCAAAAACCCAGCTAATTACAGTTCGAAGCTAAGGATTGGTCTCCCTTGTATCGTATAAATTGAGAGAAGGAGCTGAGATATCCCCAGTACTACAAAGCATGCAAATACATTTGTTTAGCTCATTGAGTTCGGGATGATATTTTTAATTTTTTCTCAATTTCTAATATAGTACGAGTACTACACTACTTGGAAGGCTTCGGAACAATACTTTCAGTTATTCGGTTGGGTGGTTCTTATGAAATTATATGGAAAGAACAGGGACAGCATTTCTTTGTCCTTGTAGCCTGTAGGTGTCCAATAGCTTTAAAACAATGATCCATTCTCTCTCTTTTTTTTTTTGGCAAATCTTAGATTAAAAGTCTCATGATGCATTAGGAGCTGTCTACTTTATTCTTTCCTAATGATGCAGAGTAGCTTTTCTATCCTTGAGAGAACTAATGATATTGAAAGAGAAGACAAATGGCATCTAACATCTGCTTTGCAAAGTCCTTGTGATGATAGGTAAACCCTTTAACTAAAAAAATCAAGTAGATAATATCAAAAACAATTTTATGTCAAGGAATCTAGGCGTCTATTCATAGAGTAATAGGGCCATTGGAGGGCTTCCCCAACTCTCACAATGTAACAATTAATCATCAGCTTTTCTGGCCCAGATCACATACAATCGGATTTATGACGATGCAAAGCACCATCTTTTTTACAAGATCTATCCTTCACTTCAATTCAAGATACAAAATCTCTTCATGGTTTTGTCCAATTCATTCAAATTCATCGCCTAGCAATGTTAAAAAAACTGGCAGTTAAAACCAAGCCTATGATCTGCAGCCACCTACATTTTTGCTGGTAGGGAATCCATCATTCAATTGGTGAGCTCTCAACAACAGCTAGCAACTACTGGTTTGAAGATTGCAGGCCTTCTATATTGTTCTTGACTAGGTTGCTGTCCAAAAAAACGAAAAAGATTGTCTTTAAATTGGTGTTAAGAAACTTTCAAAAAGAAGATTTAGTAATTAAAAAAAAAAACTAAAATTCATTGCATTGAAACAATATAATCATTATTTTTCCCTCCTAAGAAAAAAACATAAAGGAAAAAGTAACGCACTCTTCTCACAAGATCTATTGATCATTGTCAGAATAATTAGGGAGAAACTAGTTTTTTAGTTTCTTTTAACATAGTGTAACGATTAAATTATTCTTAAAAATAAATAAATAAATTGGCATTTAGAGTTTTTTCTTTTTTGAATTTTTACATCTTGAAACATGACTAAATTACCACTATAAACTAGAAAAAATTGAACATGTTCAAATGCTTTATTGTTTTTTTTTTATCTTAGATTATTGATTATAGTTAAGTTGACTTAGAGAAAATTTAATATTTTAATAAATATAAAAATTATTTAGAAACAAAAAATAACTGGCGTGTGCAACAACACACAAGCATGTGAGATATACCTACGCTCTCTGAGTGGTGCTTGTAATATCTCCCGACAACTAGAAATAAACTTCTACAATGGCACTTCAAGCTCTTTCAAATGGTAAAACTTGTATAGACTAAAGACTAACTATGTGGCATTAACATGTAATTTTATTTCTCCTTTTTATTTTTATCTCTCCTTACCTCGAGTTTTGCACTATAATAGTTTGTATTGTATCAATTTTTGTTCTTATTTTTTCACTATTAGAAAAATAAAAAACATCGAGGAAAAAATTTAAAAGCTACATTCTTATAACAAAGAATTCAATCATGTAGTAAAACATCAATCTTTAAAATAGAAAAGGCCTTCATTAGCACCTTTTTTTTATTTTTTCTTTGTTGTTCATATCTAAATTTGTTGAAAGAGAAATATCAAGGAATATGACACTTCTCAAATAAAGACATTTGTAAAACAGACATCCATATAAAAAGCTTTTTATAGAATTGTATCCATATAAAAATCCTTTTATAAAATTGTATAGTGTATTAATGTCGCAATATAGGGTTCCCACCGGAAAAGAAAGAAGATAAGCAATTTTTTCCATCCCAATATTGTTCCAGTAAAGGGCCATATCTATTATTCAAAATCAATAGATAAACATAAAAAATAGGGTGATACAATTTTATTTTGGTTACATAAAAAAAGAAAACAAAAAGTACTGCAATACCTAATTAAAAAGATAGTGGATTATTCTTTTAAATAAAATAGACCATTAGAGAAAGCATGAACTATACAAGTCGAAATGAAAATATGATTTATGATAAACCTATTTTAACAAGTCTAAATTTTTTTTATGACCCTCCTCCTTTGATCACATTTAATGGAAGGAGCATGTCCTGAATAGGGGCTTAACAGTGTGTCCAACACCAAGTATGTTGGGTTGGCACTAGCCAAATCTAAATGTAATTGTATTTGCCAGTATGCCAAATCTTGGCATGCTGGATTTGGCATCAACTAAACTTAGATGTTTTTAAAGTTCGCAGTATATTAAGCCCTAAACATGCTAGCTGCCATGCCTATAGAAATGTGCACCCTTTCTTGGAATGCCTAAAGAAATGATCATATTTGTTTGACACACCTGAAAAAATGAGATGTAACCAATTCATTTCTAGCAATAACCTTTTTACTAGTTACCAAATTCCAAAGCCTAATTTTTCAGGTAATATCCTTTATTAATGACCTAATTCCTACAAAATTTTTGAGTATTAATCTCATTGCTGGGAAACACTTTCTTCACCCTTTACTGAGCATTAATCCCATTATCAAAAAACTAATTTCTTTAATCATAAACCATGATTTCAAATACAATCTATCGTTACATTTACAAAAACTAATATAATAACTTAAGTAATGGGAATTGACAGGAAAGGAGCATGACACCTACCTGATGTCGAAGCACAAGTAATACTTTTATACTGCTGCATAACTCTCATGGCCTTTCTTGTATTAACAGCTTTATCACATTATATTTCATTTTATATTTATTTTACATAATATTATTTTAGGTTTATGCCTAACAATTTAACCTTCATTTCCACTTCAATTCTCATTAAATTTTATTTGCTTCCAATTAAGCATAAGTAATTTATTCATTCCTAGATATATTTTTCAAATCAAATTATATAACGTAGCTTCCAACCATTTTAAATATAAGAATTATAAATTTATTTTTCCACTCATTTTTCTAAAATATACATAATACAAGAAAATGTGAATTTGTTTAAACTTTATCACATGGAACACATTGTCTAAATGTACAAAAAGTTTTAACAAACTAAATAACAATTTCATTAACAATATTGACTTCTCATTCATATAAACATATCCACACATATATTATTTCACACAAATATTATCATATTTGCATAAATTTTCACTTTAATTTTTTTTTTGGCTGACACTATAATTTTTTCTTGTACCATGATTTATTTAAAGTTTTTTTTATAAGTCTTCTTTTATATGAGAAGTCAAACACATTCATAATAACATTCATCTTTAAGTTGAATAACCTCCCTTAATTTTTAATTTTGAACAACATAAACATCTTAGTCAATCTATATCACATAACTAAAATTCTTAAAAATAATTTCCTTCATAAACGTTTTCATTAATATATCACAATTTCACTTAAATAAACACAATCTAGCTATATACAAATTGATCCTCTTTTGACTAGCCCTGCATACTCTTAAAAACATCATGTTTTTCTTCATTATTTCTTGCAAATTTAACTTTAATTACAAGTTATTCTAATCAAATTTGTTTCATTTACAATCAATTTATATTTTTTTTAAAATTTATACGATGAATCCTAACACAAAATTTATAATTAAACATCAACTACCTTCCTTTTCATATAAGCTTGTTAAACTAGGTTTCAAACCACTTACCAAGTACTAGTCATTCTAACCAGTCAAAAATTTTCATGTCCCTCTTTTCTTTTTACTAGGTTGATATGATTTTTTAATCAGGTCAATCAAGATTTTTTTAAACTCAAAGTGCATTGATTCACAAGTCCCGTCTAACTTTTAAAATGATACTCCCCATCTTTGCAAATAAAAAAAAAGTTCCTAATTATATATATGGAATAACTTATAATTTATTCTAGTGTTTTTTAAGCTACAGATAGTTTATTCTTTTGTTTGTTAAAATCACAAGTTGTTAGTCCATCAAATGCACTTTTAATTAATTTTTTTTGGTAGCTGCTATGATTGAAAACTTTGATTATAAATGAAGGATGTTTAGTTAAAAGAATAAAAAAATTGTGATAAAAAAATCAAATATAAAAACATGTGGACTTAATATTAGATTTTTTAAAACAAAAATATCAGCTAATTATTTCATTAAAAATGAAGGGATGGAATAGCAGTTTACCCTTTATATCATATAGTAATAATTGCTTATGAGTGGCTATTAAAATGATATTGGCGATGCTTCATGTTTGTAAATAAATCCTAATAGCATATATCATATAGTAATATATGTTAGTGATTGTCAAAAAGAATACTAGTGATACTTGCAAGTTTGCAAATAAATTTATACATGAATTTTACAACCAAAATAAATCAATTGGAGTATTTTAAACATACAATATTCCAAAAAATGTCAACTATTTTAAAATTATGTCAATGATTTACATAATAAGAAATTAAATCAAATAATAATGCTCTCGTTCAAAAGGAGATTTTTGAAAATTTTGAAATTGATTACTAAATTGAGATTGTTGAATGATAAAAGAATTCACTATGGTTTATTTTTATGGATATTTAGCATTATACCTTATATTTGTTTTTAAAGATTCTTTTAGAATTCTCGTAAGTGAGAAGAAAAAAAAAAATCGGCCGATTTTATACTGTAGAGATCTCCTACAGGGCTGATTTGGAAGCTTCATTGCCGAAGTATAAAAAAGAATGAGCCCCATCTCTACTAAATTCGGCAAAGGTGGTGTATTTTTTTTTTTTAATTTTCTTCATACGGATGAGATTGCCATGTTATAAACATTAGGCTCTGCTATCATTATCATGAACTAATAATCCACATCAAGATTTCCTGGTCGTGTGGATCCTAATTTAGACTTTGATTAATTTATTATATGGGCCATATCCTAAATACTAAATCAGGTGCCTCATCCGTGAGAAGGATACGCCTAGGCGTTTATTCCCCTTTAAGTAAGGTTTTGTGACCGGACCCCGTCGCCCTCCCACCTCCAAGGCGGAGTTCCTGCTAGATAAAGATGTTACACGTGGTTCAAATTTAGTTCGATGCTATACATTTTTTGTCTAAATTATTGAGCCAGATATATATATATATATATATATATATAGAGAGAGAGAGAGAGAGAGAGAGAGGTATAGGCTAAACATCATGGCTTTTTGCTGGTGTCCTTAGTTTGCTGGATATGAATGCTATTCTTGCAGCAAAGCTTAGATTCGCAAAGAAACAATTGCATTTTGATTTTTGGTGATTTGTTAAACTACCACCTCTTAGTTCATTTCTTCAAAAAAATAAAAAATAACAAAATAAATAAAATCTACTGCCAGTAATGACAGGCTTAATTTGACAAATATGCTGCATCTTTGTGGCACTTCTCTCCACCTAATACTTCCTCAAATGTAGTTTTGTTTTTCCTTGCAGGTGAAGCTGGTTAAAACCCTCTCGTCAATCCCAAAATGGTGGTTGGGTTGGGAACATCCATTGCTACAATAACTACTTTTATTATGGTGTCATTGTAGTTTTTTTTTTTTTTTAAAAAAAATTAACATTAATTTTTAATGTGCTAATATTAAAATTGAAAAATAATAATAGAAATACCAACAAAAATATTCCATATATAATTTTCAACAAAAAGTTTTCATTGATAATTTCTGATGAAAATAACAAAAAAAAATCAATTAAAATTTCATTGACAATTCCATCAGAAATTTAACATGTCAAAATGTCGAATTGGATTGTCATTAGTGTTTTTAAATGAATTAAAACCTGAAAATTCTCTCTTCCCTCTTTTCTTCATCTTCATTTCTTAAAAATCATAACAATAGCTACCCTTTTTAACCCTCTTAAAATCTCCATAGCTCTCTTGCCAATCCAACCACCCAACATACTAATGTCGCCCAACATTTATTGATAGTGTTAGCTTTCATCTCTTGGTTTCATGTTTTGTCAGGTTTTATACCATCAAATTAGTAAACATGCATATTTTTTTGTAACACATTTATGTTTTAAGTTTATTTATTGAAATTTGTTTGTAGTATTTTTTTTGTTTTCTTATATAATTAAGTGTTTTATAGCTTTTTTTTTCTAGATAATTTTGTTGTATTAATGCATAATTTGTATGTTAGGGTTTATTTAGGATTTGGAAGAAATTGATTTTATTTTTCATTTCATGAAATTGAGTTTGATTTTGTATCTTAGATGTATTATAATTGAAGAAATAATAGGTAATTTAATCGGTACTAATTACATTTTGTTAATTTCATTGTTAAGTTGAAAATTTAGAGAAAATTGATTTTTTAATGATAATAATTAAAATGTATTAATTTAGATTGACTAAGTTTGAATTGAATAAATAATGGATAATTAGTTGGGTACCAATTGTTGTTTTGATAACTTTATTGTTTAGTTCATATTTTGACTGAAAATGGAATTTGTATAGAATTTATAATTAGTTATTGGATTGTGAATTCATTTTTAATAAAAAGTCAAATTTGAAATTGATAGTTACATTATTAATAAATGTTGTCATCAATATTCTATACAAGTTTCATAAATAATTGATATTTATTATTGAATATATCTAGATTAAAAAAAAAGAGTTGTCTAAGTAAGATTATTTTTAAAAGGTCGCACTTTATAGGCAATATTATCAATTATTTTTATCTCAAAATCCAAATGGTAGTGAATATTAAATTTTCAAATTACAAGGTAAATAATTTGTCACGTTCTTTAAAACATATGTAAGTATTTAATAATTCATAAATCCTAAGTTTAGATTTAGATATGTCTTTTCTATGACCAATAAATGATTGTTAACTTTAAGTAGGTATTCAACATGGGAGTCAATGCTAATAAATTGAAATCCTTATCTTTCAGGTACCGAAAGAAAAGTCCAATGTTATATAAAATATTTCATCAATGGATAAGTTTTTCATACTAAACAATATAGTGAGACTAGAAAGACCTATAGTAATGAGATTTGTAAAGGGTTCAACTTCCAGTTAATTTGAAGTTGGTTATTATGGAAAGTTTTAAAATATTATTAAATTGTGATATCATAAGTCACAAATAAATTGTTTTAATTCAAATTTATTGATACAATACTGACATAGGAATTATAGTAGATTCTCAAAATAATTTGATTGAAATAAATAAAAGATATAGATTTTGCAATAACAATGATATTTTTATTTTTTATCTAAATAATACCAACAAATATATTATATATACACTATTTTCTTTTATATAGGATCATTTTAGAGATGATTGGTTATGAAAACCAACCTTAGAAGTCATATATAAGTTGTTGAAGATGGTAATGATGAAATAATTAAGGGAGATAATGTCTTTCAAATGAATGAGTTAGTTGATTCATATCAAGTTACTTTATATACTATGTTAAAAAAAAATATTCAAATTTGTGTGTCATTGAGAATACTCATGTTGATATTAATGTTGATGAGTTAAATATAATATATTGAGTAAAAGTGGATATAAAGAAGTAAATAAAGATGATGAGATCAACATTGAATTCAACAAAAAAATATGATGTTGGACATGACAATGAAGAAAACGAAGAGGGATAATTTTGATAAAAGGTGTTGAAATGATTTAGATATAATGTTTTATTTTGTAATAAAGTTGAAATTTTGTAAGACATTTGTTTGTGCTTTATAATGTATTATATTTATATTTATTGGATAATGTTTCATGTTTTTTGAGACGTGTGTTACTTTTTCAATAATTCCACTAGTGGTTTTTTTTTTGTTATGGTTATGCTTATGTATTTAATATGAGCAATCATTGTTTTGAAGATGTTTGGTAGTGGTGTTGTTGTTTTTGTTAATGTTATATGTTGAGGTTGTCTTGGGGATTATAACAATTAACCATTAAAAAATAGTGAAAACTTTAATGGAATCATTGACAAATAAGTTCATTCCATCAATAATTTTGTTGGTAATTTCACACTTATTTCATTGAAAGTTACAAAAAAAAGAAAGTTTTTTACAAAAATGGTGACTAAAAAATAAATAAATAATTAATTTCTTATGGACTCAGTAATGGAAAATGGGCAATAAGATCTAATTTTTGAAGGGAACAATCTATCTGTGTTTTGCTAAAAATTCCATTGCTATTTAAATTGAAGATTAAAAAAAAATCAATGAAACAACAATCCTCAACAAGCAACTTAACTCCTACAAATTTTCATTAAAAATCTCACTGCAATTAAAATAGCAACAGATTTTTTAAAAAAATATAGATGAAATATTCCATAGATGTTTTTCAATTTTATAAAGGTGTTGTAATAATATATTTAACCCTTTGCTATTATAAATTTTATCAAACACACCATTTTCCCTCTATTTGGATAGTTATCTATTATACAAGAAGATGGAATTATTATGCTTAGTTACTATAAAAGTGTGAATGCTATTAAGTTTGAAATGGAAGAATGAAAACTAATGAGTAATTAAGGATTTTCTTTAAATAAAATTTAGCACAATAAATTAAAAACTTTAGTAGAATAGCACAATTTTTTTTAAAAAATGAAATAACATAATTTTATCTTGTCATGATTCTAAAATATGACATGTTATGGATGTTACATTATTATAGTATGACAATTTATCCCATTAAAATTTAGAAATGAGATAACTTACCATGTTTTAATTCAAAATAACATGTTATGAAAACAAACTCAACCACCATTCTTCTCTCCTAATGGAAACAAATACTCCCCCATTTCTCTCTCTACAAAACTAACTATTAGCCCTCTTTGACATAAAAAATAATTGATTTTCTTAATAAAAACTAGCAATCTCATCATTTTTATCTCCAAACCTTGAAGCATATTTTTCTTATTGAAAAACACATCCTCGTTACTACCACAACTCCCTAACTGCTCTTAAATTTTTTTAAAAAAATTAATTGATTTTCTCACTAAAAAAAATTAGTAATCGCATCATTTTCATCTCCAAACCTTGAAGCATATTTTTCTCATTGAAAAACACATCCTAGTTGCTACCACCATTCCTTAACCATGCTGTCACCACTCTTTGGTTGTTTAGTACTTAAAAGTGTATTTTTATCAAGGTTTTATATCATTATTTTGCATTTGAAGTATAAATGACTCCTTAACTAGAGCATATTTTATAATAATAAATCTGATAATATAAGATAACTTTAATTTATAGTAAATATTTCATTTTAAATGCAGGCTATTACATAAATCAAATGATTGATTGATGAGTTTAACTACTAAAATTAAGAAGACAAAGAGAGAGCTAAACTTAGAAAAAAGATGCTAAGATGTTAATTGAATTCAAATTGGAACACCATTCGATTATTGAATTATAACTGGAACTGTGGAACTTGGATTTAGGTCTAATTTATATGGATTGATAGTTAAGACATAGATCTAGAACTTTTATGAGAGTCTAAAATTCAAAAGAACTGTTTTCAAATTCAAATTGCAGCAATAACAAAAAAGTCAGAATTTATCCTACAACCTAGATACTATTTAGTTCTCAACTCATATCTCAAGTTCTATAAGTTGATATAACCAAAAGATTGATATATTCTTCCAAGTGTAGGACTATCAAGGTAACAAATAACCCAGTAAAACTAGGGTCGAACTAGAGGGAGGTTAATTGTATAAATTATAGATAATAATAATACAACAACAACAACAAAAGTAACAATAATAATAATAATAATAATAGTAAAGAAGAAGAAGTTGATGAGAACTTTGAGATGAAAAATCAATATGAGGATTAAATAATGATAATAACAAATGTCAAGGTTAGAGGATTCACTAATAGTATGTCAAACAAGTATAGTATAAAATTTTATTATTTAATTGGAAACCACACATAAAGGAGGTTCCAATTAGATTATAAATTGTTAACATTATTACATTAATTAACTTATTTAATTAATACTAATACTTGTAAATCTCATCAAACATTCATGATTATAACTTATGTTAACAACAAATCAAGTTCTTTTCATAGCTCAGGTGTCGGTTATACCATACAGTATGGGCTATGAAAGTGTCAAGCATTTGTTATACAAAGTGTTATACAATATAAATCTAGATTAGTCATTTAACAAGTAAAGTATTAAAGAATAAACTAGATAATGAATACAAAACATGTTAGTATCAAATATTAAAGTTCATGTTGAGTTTACACTATACTTATTCTTATACTATTAGTGTATCCTTTTAACCTTAATATAATAAACTTAACTAAACATAATAAAAAAGAGAAACATAAATAAACAAGATAAGAACATAAATAAGATATAAGTTAACTAAGTAAAGGAATTGAAAGGCATATGCAAGATATTAATGAAAACAAAATTTAAAAATACAAAGAAAGAAAGCAAGAGCATGATTTTGATCTGGAAACCAAAATGCCTAGATACATGGCAAATGTCTCCTTTTATAGGCCAAAATTAAAAATTATTGATTTGATGACTAATTGCTAAGTGGGTAGTCAACTCTTGACTTGGTGACAATCCTTATCTTCTCTTATCTACCTAAAACATCATTCATAATGTCAAAATTGAAACCACTTGAAATATGAAAGTTGTAGAAAATTATCTCAGCTTTCTAGAAAAAAAAATAAAGGTCATTTAGATTTCTATAACTCTAGATATAGGCAAAACACTTAACAATGTTCGGGTTACAGGACAAATTCAGACTTTTTTGTTATTACTATAATTTGGACTTGAAAATGGCTTTCTTAAATCTTGGGCTCTTATAAAAGTTGTAAGCCTATTTCTTACCTTTCCATCCATATAAAGTAGACCTAAATCCAAGATTTATAGCTTCAAATATGACCCAATTACCAAATAATGTTCTGGTTTGGACTGCACTAACATCGTTTTTCTAAGTTTGGCCATTTCTTTGTCCTTTCAATTTTAGTTCTTAAATTAATCAATCAATCCTTTCATTTATGTGATAGGCTTGCATTTAAAATGAATATTTACCACAAATTAAAGGTATCTTATATTATTAGATATGTTATTATAAAATATATTTTAGTTTAGTTATTGATACTTCAAGTGCAAAATGATGATATAAAACCTTGATAAAAATACACTTTTAAGTACTAATCACATCCCCCAACTAGCTTATTAATAATCCCTAGTAATCAAAATGTTAAAATAGAAAAACAATTTGCAAATTCCACAAAACAAGGTATTCATCATTTAACTTCTATTAATCTATCCGGATAAAAAAAAATCCTATTAAATTTATATATCTGCTCAATACCTCTTAAACAAGATTTTAATAAACTTTTCTTTTGTATTCAATAAATCAACACATAGTTATGAGGCTTTACTTAGAAGAAAACAAAATTTTTGTTCTAATGTTTTAGGTTAACTTCTTTGGGTTGTGATTTTTTTCTTCTTCTTTACACACACACACAAAAAAAACAAAATACAATGCATTTTAATCTGTGTAATGTGCTTTCAGCTAATGACTTGTATACCAATTGGTTTTAGGGCATTAAATATTCAGACACTCCTACAAGCTTAGTAACTCGGGTTACAGATACTGATATATAGATAATGTAATGTTTGATTCCTTTAAGCTTTTCTCCTTAACCTATGTAACAAACATTAGGCTAATAGCTCTCAAGCCAATTAACTTTAGGGTACTAGGTGTTAAAACACCCCTTCGAGTTTAATTGCTTAGGTTAGGGAGGCTACGAAACCAAACTTATCTATATTTCTATTATCATTATTTTTATTTTTATTTTTTTTGTTTTGTTTGTTTCAAATTATATACTATCCCTTTTTCTTAGTTATTACATTTAACAAAAGAACATAAATAATGTAATAATATAATGTGCAAGCCACAATCATATGTTAAAGTGTGTGTGTGTGAAAATTAAGGTTTAAAAATTCTTGTTAAATAAGTATATGAGCAGAATTAAACAATAAAAATATAAGAGTTTGTAAATTTGAATATTTCAAGAAGTATTATGATAAACCTTATTATGAATATTGTAAATAACCATTGAAAAATATTAACCAAGATACTTCTCAAGAGGCAATAAAATTCCTTCTTACTCTATCATTTTAGTAACAACAGTTTGCAAATGGTTTATGAAATAGAAAACAAAGTTAGTTTTTTTTTTAATATCAACTACTACCCTACCCCCCCAACCAAAATAAGACATTGACTTTAATATCCTAAAGTAGAAAGATAGAGTATAAAAGACATCATCTGAAACATCAAACCTTGACAAATCTGAAACACACTTAAACAAATATAAGAAATAACAAAACACAAATATTATGTTATTAATAAAACCAAAAGACATAATTTTTTATAAACTAAGACTCAAATCATAGTTGTGATTGTGGCTCATATCTTCCTTTGGTTTTACGTTCAAAAATGGTATAAACGCCTTTTATGGGTCGGGGATAAGCTTCCCATCCAGTTTTTTAAAAAACTAACAAACATGGTCTTTTTTAGTCAGATTCTCAATAATATATTGAGCATGTTGTTTATGGAATAGTGGCCATAAATATTGAATTACACAATGCACATCTCCACTAGGATGCATCTCAAGAGTCAATAAAAGATTATATAAAGACCCCTTACTCAGGCCATCTTTAATGAATAGTATTTTATCTTCATGGTTTACATATACCATTCTTAAATAATGATATTGTGCATTGCAAGTCCATCTAGCACATCGATGACAAACTTTCTATTATTTTATATGACGTTTCATTATAAAAGTGTTTTTTTCTATTCTAGGTATGTTTTGAAATGAAAGAATTGGAAGACTCACATAATAATCGAACCTTTGCTTCAATTAGCTAGCGAATCTCTTCAGGAATTTTATGGTTCATTAACAACCTTAATCTTATATATCTAACTTGGTAAATTTTTGTAATCGTATTTTGAGATAAAGTGGAAAAATATTTTTTTAATTTTTCAAGAGTGGTGTCTATTTTTTAAGATAAGAAGTGGAAAAAAAATGCAAAGAGAAGAGAAGGAATAAGATATTGAACAAATATATACACAAATATCAGTTATTATGAGAAACTAAAAGAACTGACTTAAGAGTCATGGAGTAGTGTTATCCACCATTTAACTAGGGTGAGAGAAACTAGCAAACCAAGAGTCACAAATAAAAAAAATATGAGAAAAACAAAATAATCAACCTTTATCTATAGGATCATTCAAACCAATGAATTTATTTACTAGGAAAATTATCAAAGTAAGCTTTTAAATGATGTCCATTTACCTTACAAACATTATCATTCTTGGGATTCTCAATATCAAAGGTCTTATAAGGATATACATGTTTCTAAGTAAAAAGGACTGCTCCATCTTGATCTTAGTTCCTTAAAGAATAAATAAAGTCAAGAATTATAAAGTAAAATGTTTTTACCAGTATCAACTTTTTGATAATTTTCACAAGTTTTATAGAATGCATGCATGTCTTTGAACATAATGGGCTAATAAAATCCATATTGTAAGATTTTTACAGCTGTCTTTTCTTATGAGAAATGACTCCCACATCCTTCAAAATGATAAAGTTTAATGACACTATTTATCTCATTGTTAAGAATGCATTTTTGAAATATTTGATTAGGACAATATTTAAATAAGTAAGGGTCATCCCAATAAAAGTTTTGCATATCGCTCAAATTTTTTTTCTTATGTACTCCAACGAGCTAGTAAATCTCTTAAAGCAAGGAAATTATTATTTTTATTATCATAACTCGAATCCTAAGTTCATGACCGAAAACGTAAGAGCAGTGTTGAAAAGACATCACACCTACACTAAGCCTTAAAACAGACATATCAAAAGAAAAATTTATTCAAAAATATACAGCATTTCATAATCTTTGAAAATATTATATTATTCAAAACTGATGAATCCAAAAGATAGTGCAAAACTCTTCATCAGTAATTAAAACAAAAATAATAATCCATAATACTCATTACATTGTCAAAATCCAAACTTAATTAAAATAGGATAATAGTAGAGCATCTAAGACATCGAATCAAAAGGAAAGGAAAGCGTCACAAAACAAGTAAGGCATACCAACCAAAACTGTAGAAATAAGAACACTCAACAAGGTCTACCTGTTATCAGAAACTAAAAACCTGAAATAATATTAAGAATGATGGGTGAGTTTAACCAACTCAGTGAGGGAATAATATTTAATATATATTTTAGATATTAATAATTTACAAGATGATTTATCTTAATATTCATATATATATATTAAACATATTATCATAATATAGTAGAATACATGTCAGAGATTATATGACACTCGAAGGTGACCAAATGACAACTGAGGGTGACCAGATGACACTCAAAAGTGACTAGATGACACCTGAAGGTGGCCACTATAGGATGATCAATCACCATAGGTTGATGCCTCTCTCACCAACTAAGTATACAAAATACTATGTGCACATAGACAAACTACTCTCCATTAGCATGGAGTTACTAGCAAGTCCTATATCAAGACATAATAGATATTTATAGAATCATCAAAAAATTATATATCAAATCAAATAGAATTTAACTCGATAAAATATGAATGCAAATTTAAGAATATATGAGTACTTAAAAAATAAGGAAAAATATATAAATATTTAAGACATTAACTAATCATACTCATTGTGTAATCAAAATAAATATTTATTTATATTATATACATATTAAAAATTATCCCACTTACCTAGAAGAATATAGATTTAAAGGAATATAAGATGAAATACTCGAAAAATCTATTAAGGATCGTTATAGGAACTTATAATAAATATATGAAATATACTCAAAAGCAACTCAAAATAACACAAATAAAAAATTCCAATGCATAAAAGAAAATCAGGTTTAGTCTCCTAGGTTTAGGGGCTAAAACGATAATTATCCAAAACAGGGACCAAAATATAATTTTACCAAAACTAGACCAAGTTATAAATACATAACCATACTAAAATTTCACCCATAAAACATCCTCAATTCTACTTAGAATGACACAGGGACCAAACTATAATGTTTTAAAAGTTTAAGGACTAAGATGTAAATTCTGAAAATTAAGGGACCAAACTAAAAATATTCCAAATCAATTATCAAACTGGGATTCATCATCCTTAACCTCATAATAACACTATCTAGAATCTCAAAATACATTTAGGAGTGAAATTGTAATTTTTTCAAAGTTTAGGGACTAAACTGGAACTTTCACAACTTAAGGACCAAAATAAAATTTGGTCATCTTTAACCTCTAGACCATTCTGTCCAGATTTTACAGCAAGGTAGAAATTAATTTCTTAACCCATAAAAAATAATTTAAAAAACAACTCATAAATCCTTGTTTCTTACAACATATTAATTAATCACCTAATATTAAACCCTTTAATCATAAATCAATCTTAACAATATAAACTTTTAATCCTTATAAACCCTAATATCTTTTTTAATTATTCTATAAATAAACTATAATCAAAAGTAATATGAAAGAGAACCACTTACTTGTTACTTTCTCCTTTGTTGAATCAAAAACTCAAGATCAAAAACTAAAATCTTTGGTTTGAGGGGAGGAGAGTCATGGTGGCTATAAGAATTAGAGGAGAGGAAATAAATTCTCTTACAACTCTTCTTTAAATACGTAAGTTAACTTAGGTTAGGTTTGGGCCAAAAGTTTAGGTCTTACATTTATCATACCAAGGCATTAGACTAAGAGAAAGTAAAGATTTATTAGAAAAGTAATCATCAATTAGTATAATGTTGAATCATCGATTAGGCTCTAAGATCAAGTAAAGCTCTTTCAATTTTATGTTATCTAATAAAGTAAGAAATTGTAGGACAACTAGGATCATTATATTTCAAAGCATTATTGTTTTGAAAAATGACACTGACATGTTCAGCTAAAAAGACATTATCTTTCACATTCAGTTTTTTCTTCACAGTGCACAAATCTTTTAAAATTTTAGCATAAGAAGGAACCTATTTAATAACATCCAGCAAAGATATATTGATCCTTACCTGTTTGAAAATTTTAAAGATTTCAGAGTTGTGATTGACTTTTCTTTGTTTGATTATTGCATGAGAAAATAGAAGTGCTGACAGGGAATCAATCTTTTATATATATATATATATATATATATACACTTTTCAGATTCAACCCCTTCCTTACCCTCAGAGACTAACTCATCATCTTTCTCACAAGGTTCAAGAGTGGGCTTTTTAATAACCTTGGCACTACGAAGAGTAGTGATTAATTTGACTTGATCCATATGTTGTCTTCTAAAATTACATGCATTTGCAATGTATTCCCCTTGTGATTTTGTTGTGGTTGAGATGCAAACTTACTTTTCTCTTGAAAACTAAGAAAAGATGTCAATTTTGCATGGGTATCTTTAAAATTTATCATACTTTGAGCAAGTTAAATATTGATTGTCTCTTACTTTTCAATAAATTCATGCAATGTTTTCTCAAGATTTCTTATAAGAGGTGGATCATAAGGATGTGCATATCCATAAGAATTTTGAAAATTATGTTGTGCTTGAAATGGTGGTTGTGAAGTTTGTACATTGCTATTAGCACTCTTCCAAGTAAAATTTAGGTGATTTCTCCAACCAGGGTTGTATGTTTGTGAATATAGGTTATGATTGAGCATTTGAAAAATGTTTAAAGCATTGACTTATTCATGAAGATATTCCTTAAAAGAAGGCAAAGTTGACAGTCATTGATTGAATGTTCATTGGATTCACAGATTTGACATACAATGTCTTAAACAAATTTTAATTAACTACTCCTTTTCAATTCTAGTGCCTCTACTTTTCTAACTAAAGATGCAAACTTAACTTGGAGGTCATGATCTTACCTAAGGTTGTACATACCTCCACTAGATGTATGAGGTTGAGTTTTACTCGATGCCTTCTAAGTACATGCGGTGTCCTAATTTTGAGCATTTTCAGCAAATAAGTCTGAGTACTACATTGCCTTACCAGAATCTTTATCTTCAAAAGTTTTATTACACATTAATTCAACCATTTTCCTATTTCTAGGTGTTAACCTTTCATAAAAATATGAAACCAATCTCCATGTTTCAAAACCATGATGAGGGCAAATATTAAACAAGTCTCGATACCTATCCCAACATTGGTAAAATGTTTTTCATTGTTTTTTAGTGAAAGTGGTGATTTATCTTTTGAAAGAGTTTGTTTTGTGAGATGGGAAAAACTTCTTTAAAAAATGTTATTGTATTTCATCCCAAGCATGAATGGATCCTGGTCTCAAATTTTATAGCCATGTTTTAACTTTATCTTTTAATGAAAAAGAAAAAAACTTTAACTTGATAGTGTTTATGCTACATAAATCTAGATTAGTCATTTAACAAGTAAAGTATTAAAGAGTGAACAAGATAACAACTACAAAATATGTTAGTATCAAATATTAAAGTTCATGTTGAGTGTACACTATACTTATTCTTACATCATTAGTGTAACTTTTTCGCCTTGATATAATAAACTTAGCTAAATATAATGAAAGAGAGAAACATAAATAAATAAGATGAGAACATAAATAAGATAAAAGTTAATAGTAAAGAAAATGAATTAAAAGGCATACACAAGATATTAATAAAAAAAAACTTAAAAATACAAAGAAAGAAAGCAATAGCATGATCCTGGTCTGGAAACCAAGATGCCTAAATGCATGGCAAATGTTCCCTTTTATAGGCCAAAATTGGGAACTATTGATTTGATGACTAATTGATGAGTAGGTGGCCAACTCTTGACTTGGTGACAATCCTTATCTTCTCTTGTCTACCCGAAATGTTATTGATAGTATCAGAATTAGAACCATTTACAAACATGAAAGTTGTAAGAAATTGTCCAAGCTTTCTAGGAGAAAAAATAGAGGTCATTTGGACTTTTAAAAATCTAGATATGGGTCAAATACTAAACAGTATTTGAGCTGTAGGACAGATACGGGCTTCTTCGTTGTTACTATAATTTGGACTTAAAAATGATTTCTTAAATCTTGGACTCTTATGAAAATTATAGGCCTATGCCTTACATTTTTATTCATATAAAATGAACCTAAATCAGAGATCTACAACTCTAAATATGACCCAATTATCGAACAGTGTTCCGGTTTGGACTGCACTAACATATCTTTTCTAAGTTTGGCTATTTTTTTATCCTTTCAATTTCAGTTCTTAAACTAATCAATCAATCCTTTCACTTATGTGACAGGCCTGCATTTAAAATTTATATTTACCATAAATTAAAGGTATCTTATATTATTAGATATGTTATTATAAAATATGTTTTAGTTAAGGAGTTATTGATACTTTTAGTGTAAAATGATGATATAAAACCTTGATAAAAATATACTTTTAAGTACTAATCACAAGTCCAAATGACCTCATTCATATTTTATTAGAAAGTTGATACAATTTTCTAGAACTTTTATAAATACCATCTATTCAAATTATGATGTTAGCAATGATGTTTTTGACAGACAAGAAGATAAAGATTGTTACTAAGTTAAAAGGTGACTACCCACTCAATAATTAATCATCAAATAAGTAATTTTGAATTTTAGCCTATAAAGGAGATATTTACCATGCATTTAGGCATCTTGGTTTTCAAATCAAAATCATGTTCTTGCTCTTTTTCTTTATATTTTTGTAATGCTTAAGTTTTGCTTTCATTAATCTCTTATTTATGCCTTTCATTTTCTTTAGTATACTTATACAATCATGTTCTCTTTTTGTTTATTATGTTTTTCTTTTTTATTATGTTTAGCTAAGTTTATTATGTCAAGGTGAAAAGGTTATACTAATGGTGTAAGAATAAGTATAGCATAAACTCAATATGGACTTTAATATTTGATACTAATAAATTTTGTATTTATTATCTTACTCACTTTTAATTTCTTGATTGTTAAATGGTTAATCTAGATTTGTGTTGAACAACCCTCTGTACAATAAATACTTGACACTTTCATAGCCTAACTATATGGTGTAACCGATACTTATGCTATAAAAGAAACTCAATTTGTTGTTAACATTTGTTATTACCATGAATACGTGACAACATGATAGTACTCAAATAAAATAATTAATATAATCACGTTAATAAATTATAATCTAATTGAAATCTCCTTTGTATGTGGTTTCTAATTGAATAATAAGAGTTTATACTATACTTGTTTGACATACCATTATTGAATCATTTAATCTTGATATTTGTTTTTATCATTGTTTAATCTTCATATTAATCTTACATTTCAAAATCTTCTTTAACTCATGATCATCATATCATCATCATCATCATCATCATAGTTAACTTATAGTTCAACCCCGGTTTTACCAGGTTAATTATTATTTTGATATCCCTACACTTGAGAGAAAATATCAATCTTTTAGTCGTGTCACTAATAAGAAAAAACAAGGTAAACTTCCTGCATTGCTATTAATTTTAAGGGTTTTATAAATAATTTATGATTGGTATTGGTGTGATTAAATCATTGTTTATGGTAGGTTTGTTGAATTATTTATAAATTAGATATGAATTAAGTCAATTAGGGTTAATTGTATGCAATTAAGTATTAAAATAACATGAATTAGTTTGGATTTTGATGAATTTTGCATTGCATTGAACCTTTGGATAAGTTACTGAATTTAGGTATTTTGGATTGATTTTTTAAATTAGCTATGAATTAAATCAATTAGGATTAATCTCATGCAATTGAGCATGAAAATAACATGAATTAGGTTCAATTTTGATGAATTCTATGTTACGTTAAATTTTTAATTTTGCATGAATTGGTTGAAATGAGCAATGAATTCATGCAAATAGGGTTGATTTTATAAAATTTTGTTTGAATTGTGTTAAATTGATTAGGTTTGGTTTTATTCTTTTTTTTTTATAAAATGTCTTATGATATCTTTATGTTATGTCGTTATAATGGTACAATTATTTATAATGATATTTCCTTTCAAGTAATTAAAGTATTGAATGTAGCTATATAGGGTCTACATAAGATGAATGAGATGAGAGCATTAGAACTTTAGATAGATGTAATGTCCAATACTAGAACCAATATAGAAGGCTTGATATCTTTTAAACCTAACTGTTTGTCAACAGTGTAGGGTATCAAATTCATATTTGCTCCTAAATCCAACAGGGCTTCTCTATCTTATGATTTCAAATAATGCATGAAATAGTGGGACAACTAGGATCTATGTTTTTAAAAGGGATATTAACTTAAAGGATAACACTAGCATGTTAAATTAGAAAAAAGGCCTTTTTCTTTCACATTTAATTTTCTTTTGACTATGCATAAATCTTTAAAGAACTTGTCGTAAAATGGGACTTGTTTAATTACAGCAAGGAGTGGAATATTAATTTTTACTAGTTTGAATAATTCATAGATTTTAGCATTCATTAACTCATATTTACGTTTCCCTAATTTTTTTTAGGAATGGAACTTGAGGAATAAATTCTACATCACTCATTTTCCTCTAAGTTTTCTTACATTGTCTCTTTTCTCACTCTTTTTTTCTTATTTATTTCACATCTTTATTGCTCAAACTCTCATCCTTTTTACTTTTCTTAGACTTCTTCTCCTTAATATCCCCAGGAATCCTAAATGTTATAGCTTTGTCAATTATCCTTTTACTTCTAAGGGTGATGATGACTTGGACTTGTTAATGGTTTGAAGGTTCACTAGATGAAGATTCACTCGTATGTACTTGGCTTCTATGATTTAGCATTGGAGTTTTTCCTTCTTTTTATTGATTAGTGATTAAGTTAACTTGGTAGTTAAATTCAAATGTCATTTCAAATCCTATTAGTATAGTCTTGAAATTTCTATGGATAGTTGTTAATTCTTTCTTAGGTTTGCATAAATTGTTAAAAAGAATCATCTAGGGATCTTTTGTGAGGTGGTTGGTATTTATCATGTATGGGAGTATGAAATGGTTGGGGTAGAGGTTGAAATATTTGAGGTATTAGAGAGACCTAATTTCTTTATACAAAATTTAGGTTTTTCTCCATCTAAGATTATATGTATCAAAGTAAGAATTGCATGCTTTGTTTGAAAAGAGCTTTTTAACATTATTTAAATCAAAAGTTTGGCTATATGGCGGTTCATTGAAGATCAAAATAGTAGGACACTCAGTTGTTTTATGTCATTTGCTATCACACATTACACAACTTTTTTCTTATTGTTTACTCACAACATACACTTTTTTAAGCTCAAAAGACTCTTTTTTTTCTAACTAATAATGATAGTTTAGCACTGAGGTCTTAAATCTCTTTCAATTTAAATTTTTCCTAAGCTAGTTTAGCATTTGAACTACAAGAAAAATTCATTATATGACATTGTAAGGCTGTATTCCTATAAGTGGAAAGTAATTGTTTCCCTAAAAAACATAGTTTCCATTTCCCTTCATATGCATATAGATCTAGAAAGCAAAGAGTTTAGCCAAAGCTTGGCTTTATCCTTTAAAAAGAATATGAACAATTTAAGCCAAATAGTTTCCTCGGTGCATGTTTAATCAATAAAAGTGTTACATATTTCTTCAAAGTTTTTAGTGTGTATATATGGATTTTTAGAATCCATACTGTGAAATATGAAAAAAAGTTGAATCATGCTTGTTTTTAAATTAGAAACTTGTTGGTTAAAAGGTAAGATAATACACGAAGGTGTACTTTGTCTCACTAAATGAAGATACTTTCTAAGAGTTTAAAAATTAGGTTGATCATACAATGGTGGAGGTCCTTTAATTTGAACATTCTCTTCATCTTTTATATCTTTAACATTAGCCATAATGAAAAAAAAAATTAATATACCAAACCAAATTTACCTCCATGATCAAGTCTTCTTTAAACTCCAAAGGAACTTGTGATATCAATTAAGAATGGTCTACTATAGCCTTTCATAGCAATAAATCATAGAATACATCATAGATTCTAGCTAGATATAAAGGTAGGGCCAATTTATATGTTACTAGTCAAATTCTCTTCACTATTTTAAAGGCCTTGATGTACCTTGATGTTAACTTCCCCTTTATTCGAAACCATAACATGCGTTTTTAAGAAGCAACTTTCAAATATACCTTATCTCTTATCTTAATGAAAGGTCTTCTCCTAACATTTGCATAACTCTTTCATCTATCATGATCCACCTTCATTCTATCTCTTATGATTTTTTTTTAAGGTAATCTACACCAACTCTAGTCTAATTAATTTTTTATCACTAACTTCGTCTTAATAAATTAGGGTTCAACATTTCCTTCCATATAAGGCCTCGTAGAGAGCCATTCCTATTATAGTTTAATAATTTTTATGGTAAGTGAATTCAACAAGTGATCAATGGTCATCCTAATTTCCCTTAAATTCCAATATGCAAGCTTTTAACAAATCCTTCAAGATTTGGATGGTTTTCTTTGAGTGTCCATTAGTCTAAGGATGAAAAGTTATACTCAAATTTAATTTCATTCCTAGAGCACACTGGATACTTGGCCATAAACATGAAGTGAATCGAGGGGTCTTAATAGGAAACAATCAATATTAGCACCCCATGTAATCTCACTACTTCATTCATGTATAGCTTTGCCAATTTATCAATTGAGTCTATCTTTTTTATAAATAAAAAAAGTGTAAACATCGAATGATCCACAATAATCTAAATGGTGTTATTGCCTTTCTTTCTCCTAAGCACACAAAATCTACAATGATATCTTCTTAATTTCATTTGGGTATTCATAATGGTTAAAAAGGCCTTATTGGATTCTGATGTCCCACTTTTACTTATTAACAAACTCTACACTTGACCACACACTCAACTATTTCTTTCTTTATATTGAGCCACTAATAAAATTACTTCAAATCTTTATACTTATTGGATGTATAATGAATCTTGATTTGTGAGCCTTTTTAACACTTCCTCCTTTAAAGCCTTGTCCTTAGACAACCATATCCATCTACCCATCACTATCATCCCATCCTCTAAGAAAAAAAAATAAAAGAAGGAGTCTCAACCTTTAATTTCACCTTATATACTTTAACATCTCTTTGCTGAACTTCTAACACCTATTTCAGAGTATAAACGATACTTATAATTTAGCCAATAAAGAGTTCTTAAGTCCCACTTTTAACTTGGCATTAATCTTTTTTAATTCTAGCAATTCTTTCACATTCCAATCTTTTAATTCGTTTGATATTGCCTTGTCTTGTAACTAAAGGCATTAACAATAATTTTTCTTTCCTCGGGTGGTAGTCTATAGTTAATCATAATCCTTGATTAATTTCATATATCTTCTTTTTTGTATATTCAATTCCTTTAATGACATTAAATATCTCAAGTTTCTATGGTTAGTGAAAATTTATACTTGAGAAAAATAATAATAATGTCTCCATACACAAAGCAAATATCACCATCATTAGCTTTAGGTCATAAACTCGATAATTAACATCATGAGGCTTTAATTATTTTGATGCATATGCAATTACCTTTCCATATTGCTGTAAAACATAACTCAATCCCTTCTTTGAGGCATCATTGTAGACCCTAAATGTTTTTATTCTTGAAGGAAGTGTTAGTATTGTAATAGTAGTCTTTTCTTTAATTCCCGAAAGCTTTATTTATATTTCTTTAAGCATTCTCATTTCATTTCCTTCCCTATCAATCAATTTAAAGGTGTTGTTGTAGTTGAAAACCCCTTAATAAACCTTATATAGTATCATATTAATCCAAAAACACTATAAAATTCCATAATATTTGCTAGTCTTTTCCATTTCTACTTTGAAGATCCGTAAATATCCATTTTGATGAAATAACATGGCTTAATAATACCAATTCTTTTAGCCAAAATCCATATTCAACAACATTGAAACATTGAATACAATGAGGTTGCTTTGACCTCTATAATAATAGTCCTATATGGTTAAACCCATATTTTCAAAACCTTTCTTTCCTTAACAATATGTTTGGATGTCAAGAAAGTGAAGGAAATAGTGATCCCCCCATGTAAATAAAGGTTGAGTTTTGAATGTGAAAAGGGAAAAAAAAGAATAAGAAAGAATGTGTTGTGTGGTAATGGTTGGTTATATATATATATATGTTATTGTCTTATGATTTAGAGGTTGTGAGATGGATTACAACAAGATTTGAAATAGAAATAAGGGCTAATTTCATTAAAATTTAAGACAAAGAGAAAACTAATATAAGCAACTTAGGCTCTAGAGGCATGTCTAATTAAGGATCGATAAGAGTAATCCAAGTTTGGTAAAAGGAAATGCACTAACTTATTTTTAGATAGACCTTTCATCTCTAAGAGGGGTAAAAAGAGATATTTTAGTCAATTTAAGAAGAAGGGATATGATATTGGCAAGGAAAGGTTAGTAGTTGGGTCTTTGTATAATATAGGTAAAGGGTCGACTGAGGGACAATCAAATCCTATAGGTAGTTTTGTTAGAGCGAGTTCAGAACAAAAGATTATTACTTATTCTCATTATGTCTAATGTGAGAAGAGGCATTCAAGAGACTGTTCTACATCGCTAAATTAGTGCTATATTTGTACCCGAAAGGGATATAAGTGGCAGGATTATTGGTATTTAGGTTGTGGATGTTATTATTATAGGGGGCAAGGATATTTTAAGAAAGATTGCCCTAGAAAAACTAAATATGTTTAGGGATTGAGACAACTAGTACAAAAGCTAACAACATTTTGTTACTGTAGATAGGCTTGGGAGGACAATGTAATCGAGGGTTAGTGGTAGCAAATGATGATTTAAAGCTTAGAGGAATAGAACCTAGGGAAGGGTGTTCCATATGACTTGGAAGAATTTATAATCGTATTGAATGTTATAGCATGGACATTACTATTACATTCTTAGCAATCTTATTATTTAATTGATCTACATGCTATACATTCTTTTGTGGCAAGAAAAATTGAAGGTATACTAAAAATACAACTAATTAAGCTGTAAAAAGATATTCAAAATTAGTATTTGTGTTTGGGATGTTATGCTTGTGGGTTATATGTATAAGGATATTAGGATTACTATTAAAGAATATAACATAAAGGTGAATTTATTATCTTTAGAGTAGTATAACTGCAATTTAATCCCAAAAATGGATTGGTTAAGTACTTATAAGGTTCAAATGGATTATTTTGCTAAAATGATGACCTTTTAAGGATTAAATGATAATAAAGTGATTTTTAGAGGAGAAATGGATATCATATTGAATAGTATAATTCCATATATAACAATTAGAAACTTGTTGAGGAAAGGGTGTATGATATAAATTGCTTATGTAATAGATTATGAAAAGAGTAAGGTAGAATTGAGTAATATTCCTATAGTATAAGAGTTTTCAAATGTGTTTATAGAAGAGTTGTTTAGTTGGGCTTTAAAGAGGGAGTTTGAAGTTTTTATTAATGTACCTACGAGTACATTTCCTATAGCCTAAATGTCTTATAGAATGACACTTTAAGAGATGGTTGAGTTAAAATTTTAGTTATAAGAATTACTAGATAAGTGGTTCATATGCCCAATTAATTATCCTTAGGGAGCTCCAATATTATTTGTAAGAAAAAAAAAGATGAGACTTTCAAATTCTTTATTGACTATAGACAACTAAGTAGAGTGACATTAAAGAATAAATATCCATTTTTATGGATAAATAATTTATTTAATGAACTTTAGGGAGTTAAAGTAATTTTAAACACAGACCTAAGATTATAGTACTATTAGTTAAGGATTAAAGAGCAAGATACATCAAAGATCTCATTCAAGACTTGTTACAAATATTACAAGTTTCTATAAATGCCATTTGGATTGACAAAAGCACCAATGATGTTATGAATATGATGAATTAAGTCTTTCAACCTTACTTAGATTAGTTTGTAATGATATTAATAGATGATATATTGATTTGTTTTAATTCATTTATAAAGTGTGAACAATATCAAGAAAATAGATTCAATCTTAATTTTCAATTACTTTTAACAATTATGGTGACAAGCATCATTGTTCTTGTCTAGTTAATTATTGTTTTCTTTTTTACTACTAATGTTGGGTTGGGGCTTTATATACTACTTATTTTCATGCTCTTTTTAGCAAGTTTTTGAAACCATGCTTTAAGTTTATTATTATTAGGTGGTAAATTTAGATTTTAATTTTAGGTGCCTATATATTATTATCATTGGAAGCACTTAATGATTTATATTTTGCTTAGGATTCTTACCATTTGTCTTATATTTTTTGTTGGCTTGACTTGTGCCTATAATAATTTGTGGTGTTGTGTGGGATAGAGGCATTGCAAATGTTAGATGTAGATATTGACCATTGAATTGGGACCTAAAAATCTAAATTGGTGATGGTGGCTTCAGGTTTTTTTACTTGTGAGGGAGATGATGGCTTGAGTCTCGGTTAAAGGTTTTTGGTTGTTAATTCAAGGAGAAAGATAAAGGGTTAGGTAATTATGGTTGTCACCAACTAATCCAAGAGGTTGGTGACCGTGTAAAAGAGAGATAAGAAAGAGATGAGAAAAAATAAAGGTAGTTTTTTCTTTTTTTTTCTTTTTAGTTTATATATATAGGGGCGGAGCCAAGAATTTTTCTTATCCTAGGCTATGATATAAATACACATAAATTATTTTTTAAGATTAATCATTTACTTGAATATATAAATTTGTCAAGTTAACAATAAAGTTTTAATTCAAATACATAACATAAAATATATAAAAATAAAATTTAAAGGATATAAAATTCAAAATAAAAATAAAAATAAATTATACTATCAAAGTTGCACCCTTTGATGTTTTGTAGAATAGAATTCATCTATGATCGAATTCGAATCAATATCTTCAACAAGCTCTCGTTCAATGTAAATCATCATAGAATCTGCTAAGAACTTCTCTTTTATTTTATTGTGAAGCACAATTTTAACATGTTTTATAGCTGAAAATGTCCACTCTGTAGTGGCAGGAGAAACAGGCAAAGTCAAAACAAAACAAATAAACCTATTAATCAAATGATAGTGCTGCGACTTATTTGTTTTAGCTAATCCTCAACATAATTAAGAAATGGTAGATATATTCTGAAAGCTCTCATAATGAATCACATCAATCTGATAATGCGCTAGTTGAGATCTCAAATAATACATCTCTTGTTCATTGAAATCTTCAGGATAAAATTTCTTAGTAAGCTTGTAAATAGCATTAACTTTAAAAGATTCAAAGTTGTCTGTAGGTTCTAAAGCAGAGCTAAGTACATGGAGTTTTACTATCTCATCACTGAATTTAGAATTTAATTCTTCCAACTTAAAATCTATTGTTGAGTTAAATAAATCATAATGATAATGTTGGTAAACTATCATTGAACCTTGTTGTTGACATAAATGACCTGTAGCTTTTGTATATGAAGCATTCATATGTGATATATCAATCTAATATTTTATGCAAAAAAATTGCACATTTGCAAGAAGAAGATCAAATCTGGCATCTTTCAAAGTTTGAAACAATGCTTTAGTAGTTGATACAAGATCTATTGCATTTAAGATGTCAAGAGATTTTTGTTGCAAAGCTTGACAAAGTAAATCAATAATTTTAATTATTTTATGCATCAAATATAAGATGAATATAAATTCAAAAGATTTCATCACAATCAAACAACCACCAGCTTCTCAACGTATAAAATTAGAAGATCCTTCTTGAACTATACTTTTAAGCATAGTAATAGTTGTACCATACATATCTATTAAGCTGCAAATAGAATCAAAATGAGAGCTCCAGCGAGTAGTTCCACTTCGATGTAAATTACCAATTTGATTAGCCCTTGTACCAGTCTCATATTCTCTAATAGCTATCATATGTGCAATTTATATAGCCTAAGCATAATTAACTCGGTATGACATTTGGGATAAGCACAAATAAAGTTAATAATGGTTGTCAATTTTGAGAAAAATAACCAAATAGAAATCTCATTTCTAGCTGCTACAACTAATGCTAGTTGTAGTTTATGAGCAAAACAATGTACATAATATACATAAGGACAATCCCTGAGAAATAAAGCTTGTAGTCCATTCCATGCACCACGTATATTGCTAGCACCATCATACCCTTGACCTCGTATATTGAAAATATACAAGTTATATCAAGCGAGCACATCATAAATTTCTTTTTTAAGTGTTGAAGAAGTAGTATCTTAAACATGAACAATACTAAAAAAAGGCTCTCATACAAAACCTTAAATGTCAACAAATCTCAAAACAATAGCTATTTGTTCTTTATTTAATACATCTTTGGCTTCGTCAACCAAAATATAAAAATTTACATCTCTAACTTCTTCACAAATCTTTTTCCTCACTTTGTTCGCAAGAATATGCCAAATCTCTTTTTGAATAGTCGATGAGGTATACTTTGTATTTTTCAAATCTTTTTCTAAGACAACATTATCAATGTTAACATTCAGTCTCCTCATAAGTCTTATCATCTCCAAAAAATTACCTTGATTATTAGAAGCTGAAGATTCATCATGACCTTTAAATGCACATGTTTGTAAGTTAAGCCATCGAACACTTTCAATTGTTGACATAAGTCTCAATCGATTTTTATAAACTTTTTCAACAATTTATGTATTCAACACTTTATCAATATGTCTACTTACTTTCATTAAATCTTCAGCATATTTCACAGCATTATTATGTAGTGAAGTGGGACTTTCTACATATATTAAAAGTGCACATTTAACCCCATCATTAATCCTCTTCTAACTTCTAAAGCTTTCGGTGGTGAATGTGAGATGACGAGGAACTTTGTTTTAAAAAATAAAGCATGGAAAACAAAATACTGCATCCTTTGATAGAGAGTACTCTAGCCAAGAAAATTAATCAAACCAAGTGTATTGAAATCAATGATGTTGTTTTCCTGATTCAGTCTTTGGATACTTTACTAACTTAGGTTGATATGAACCCATTTTGATATAAGCTCTTCTAGTTTCATCTTATTGATTAATATGATGTCTCCACACTGAAATTTGTAACTTAAAATTTCGTTCAAAAGTATTAACATCAATTTCAACTCTTTAAGATTTGAAAGGGAGTTGTTCTCTATGATTTGACACATCAATATTGGAAGGAGAATGTCCTTTATTGGTTGATGCTTATTTGTTTGGTTTAAATAATAAAAACACAGTTTTTCCTCTCTTGTTTACTTGATTTTTCATTATAATTTATAACCTATTCAAGTATAAAGGATTAGGGAAGTCAGATGCAAGATGAAAAGATATTAATGCCATTATAGAATATTTATAAAATGCATAATATAGAAGAATAAACTAGTGATGCAAACTACTGGAAGATTTGGAGAACTTAATTTTGAAATAACTAGTAAATTATTAGTAATAGACTACTAGCGTGTTAGCATGTATCCATTTCTAGGGTACAATTTACTGTTTACTCTACTAATAATCTACAGTAATGAATGTAAAACATTGAATTCAAAATGAAAAGTCATGGCTTGTAAATTCTTACCTGATGATTTTATACTCTTATGGCTCTCTGTATAGATTTTTCTTTAAAATCTAAGTTAAAATTATATATTGTTAAAAAGAAAAATAACTAAAACTTCAAGTTATTTAAAAGACATGTGAATCAATTAATTATTTATATTTAGATAAATTTGCTGCAAAATATAATTAATTAATTAGTATTTAAAGAGAAGTTGAGTCACTGATTAATTAGTGTTGTTATGGAAAATAAAGTGACGGATGGTTATTAATTAATTTGTATTGAAAGGAAAAGTGGGACTACTAGATTTGTTGTAAAAGATACGGAAAGTGAAATATAAGTTTGTTGTGAAAAATAAGAAAAGTAGGTCAAAATTTGATGTGTAAAAATTAAAAAAAAAAAGAGTTATTAATTTTTTTTTAACTCGGGCAACAGTCCTCTTTAACCTTGTAAAAGGCTTTGCCCCTATATATATACCTATTTTTATACTATACTGCATAAAAAAAACTTTTAAAATTATTATTTTAAATATAATAATAATTTTATAAATAAATATATATTTTTTATTGATTTTATTTTGATGCTAACTCTAGAGGATGTAAAGTGTTGATTACCTTTAAAATTCAATGGCCAAATTATAATATTTGAAAACTTAGATTACAAAATGAAAAAATAACAACCATAAATTCTCAAAATAACTTACCGTTTAGTAAAATTTGAGAACACATATTATGATAACAACAATTTGTTTCCAAAACCCACATGGCTAAAATTTGTCCAGGAAGTCTTCAATATTTTTGTATTTTTAATTTTGTCTATTGTATAGGTGCAAAGTTTCCACTTTTCCATTAAATCATCATTCTATCAAATATCTTCATATAAATTCTTAAAAAAGGATTTCAATGAAAGTTATAAAATAAAATATATGGGCAAAACTAAAATCTGTAAGATCTTAAGGATAAAAATGAAAGTTAGCAAAATATTTCACAATGAGCTGCTGGTTTTCTCTCCTCTTTAATTTTCCCTGTAGTCGCTGTCTCTTGATTGTTATTATATGAAGCGCTGAACTGTGAAAGAATCCAGAAAGAGGCAGCACAAAAAAGGAAGCTGTGAGAAAGGAAAGAAAAGAATTCTTTATTATTGTCATTGTTATTGTTAGTGTATTATAGAAGTGAAAGCTCCTGGCAAAAGCATCGATGAAAATGGAAGGTTCTAGATCAGAAAATGCTGCAGACTTGACCTCGAAAGAAACGCTAATTAATCGATACAAGCTGAAGCCCATTTGGCGTTTATTCATGATTGTTAATCTTGGTCTTGGAGGTAGTAAAATCCCTGCTCTTGTTCTTTTGGGTTTTGATTTTTTTGTTTACAATGTGTTTGTTATATTGACTGCTTTGGGTTTTTCTTTTATTGAGAAATCGATAGATTCCCTGACAACCTTTATGAGTGCCTAGATATATGTCAGCTGCCGCATTTTTTTTGAAAAACATTATGATCAGCTTCTATCTGAGCTTGGTGAAGTTTGTGTTCAATGGTGCACATTCTATTTTTAGTAGATCAAAGCATGGTTTGAAGACTCTGCAAAATCTGCTGATGAAGTTGCTTCGGCTCCCTGGAACCAGGGATGTCATAGTGCATCTAATTTTGAGTTCCAGTCGAGTTGTTTTTGTAGGATATTGACATCATGTTGTTAAGTTATTCTCAAATAGTCAAAGCTTCTGCTTTAATCATATATATATATANATATATATATATATATATATATATATAAGCATTTTCCACATCTACTTGAACCAATATGCTGATTGAAAATCAAGAATAATTACGTGGGATCTGATTTATACAATTGGATATTGGTGTAGCAACCGTGATGGAATTACTTATCGTGCAAGTTCATTACCATTTAACAATCCTTTATGACCTATGGGTTCTGCAATTAATATTAGTACTGGCAATATAAAGGCATGAGCAATTTGATTAGCTGTCTACTAGAAATAAATGCCAAAGGTGGCCATGTTCTTCCTGCCACGCCTCCAACTGATTCAGAATGGTCCACTAAGATTTAAGTAGGAGCTCACAATTCCTTATTCCTCAACTGTTAATTGAAGGATCATATCAAACTATTTTTTCAATGTCATCATTTCTAGGTGTCAGATTAGAGTCACCTGGAAATAGGATTGCAGAACGTTCAGGATGAGGATATGTGGGCAGGGGACAGTCCCAATTACCTTTATGTGGTGCATAGTGGGTAGACACAATTGGTTCAATGTTTGTAATCGTGGGAACTTATCAGAGTCAATTATTTAAAATTGTGCCAGCGAAACCCTAGAATGCCTATAGGAAAATGAGTAAAATCCCGATGATGCATGCCTGTATGTTTTCCATTTCAATTAAGAGAGGTATTTATTTATTTTTGTGAAAGCATTTGTCGTCCGATGCCTTCCTTCAGCGTGCCCTCCAAGCACTCTAAGAGTCCAGCTCTTGCACTGTTGTGTTGCTGGAACCAAAATGATCGAATTCAGGATGCTTGTTTATCTGTCTGGGTAACTATGAGTTAAATATGAGTTTGAAATTGCAAAATCAAATTTTCTGGATGTTTGCATATACATTTTCAGTTTCTGTTATTGTTGATTATTTTATAGTTTAGTATTTGATGCTTTGGAGCTATGATTCAATTCAAAACTTTGTTCCCTCTTAACTCAAGCACTTGCGAATAAAATGTTTAATAATACAAGTTTGTAACTGATTTTTGTGGATTTCTTTCAACCACTTGCAGCTTATATGTTTGTCAAGCCAAAAAAGAAAACGACAAGCAAAGAAGCAAACAGAGGTGTGGAAAACGACAAAGTTCCTGTAGAAGCTTTCTTGGAACCTGCAACCACTTCAATTCCTGAGAGACCACCTCCGCCAGTTATTCGGGAGGAAAAGGAGCACATACCTGAAGATCAGCAGCATGACCTTTTTAAGTGGATATTGGAAGAGAAGAGAAAAATCAAACCCAAGGATAGTGAAGAGAAGAAACAAATTGATGAAGAGAAAGCCATTCTTAAACAGTTTATACGCGCAAAGTCCAATCCAAGTCTTTAATTGATACTTTAACATTGTTTTTTGTTGTAAAAATGATTTGAGTTTAGCTTTTTGGGTAGCTTATGAGTTATGAGTTAGAGATTCTGCAGTTGGATATGCATTCCTCTTACATTCTTCTTCAGTGTCTCGGCTAATCAGATAGATATTGCAAATGTAAACACCAAAACTAGGACATTATTTGTATTACTTGTGGCTAATAGTTTTGTTCATTTTGAGATGGTGGCAAAAGACAAAATTAGAGATTTGGCTTTGCATCAAGTAGAGGTTAGAAATATTTGTAAGGCTTGTGGTGACCCCACCATTTAAATTGCTTGTAGTCCAACCACATCCACTCTTTTATATCCAATCCCAACTCATGCAGATGCTCCCAAACACCACTCTTACCTGGAGCAATCGTTTTAGATTTTCAATATGAGATCATAGCTCTTCTACTTCTGTGTCACTGGTTGATCTCTTGACTCTTAGATACTTGAGCCAACTTGAAAAATCAAGTTTTTGATCTTCAATGCCAGGAGCCATCGAAGTCTCAGGTACTACAGAATTGTAGTTTCTTAACTGCAATTCAAACTTGGCAGTTCCTTTGCCACAGCTGAATATCTTCCGCGTTTATTTCTTCCCAGTTCTTGATTTCATGGGTCTTCAGTCATCATCACCACCTTCGCAAATGTCCATAAAGGGTACACGATGACCAATTATTTGTTTTTCTTTTTTTTCCTTTCTTTCCTTGTTTTCCTTGGAACATTAAAATCTTACAGGGCTTGTATTTCATAATCATTCTGTAGTTTCCATGGGCAAAAGAGAGTATGAAACACGGGACAAGGGAGATTTCATTTTGTAATATCGTTTCCTCTCTTACTTTGCAGTTTTATTTTTATGTATAAAACGTTGAAGTTTTACTCATACACGTTGTGTGTTGGAGCAGTCCATTAACAACACTCCGCGAAAATTTGATTGTTACACTGCAGGATGCCAAGGGAAATGAAATATCACATACAGGTTTTAGCACACAATCATTTCTCATTTGCTTTAATTGATCTCTTGCACTAAATTCTATTCATCTGTTCATCAGCAACGGGATGGTTATGATTGGTTGCAGGTGTGGAGACAAGGTTAGTAATAGAGAAGGGTATTTGGGATGACACATTTCCCTTGGAAGGAGGTGGGCATGTGCGCATGAAGTTGCAGTTTGTCCTCAGCGAAGCAGACCGCCATCGTATCCGTCTCATGGTGCAGTTGCTCTGTTCTCTTCCTTTGATATCTTGACTCTCTTGTGCCCTTCTAGTCCAATTGGATAGTTATTGTTATTAAGCGATCACTAAATTATCTACTGATGGCACGACAAACCAGCAATTCCAGTATTTCTGTACCCACATACTAGAGCAATCCTTAGGAATTTTCTTCATTAGCCCTATGAGACAATTAGTTTTGTATTTCCAAATAGATGGTGGTGTTGATTCTGGTTTTAGTTGACGTGGTAGTGAAGCTTGTCATTGAAATCTTTTTGCACAAAATGTACTTTATTGGAGTAGTCAGATAGCCTTATTACTTTCAAGCCTTTTGTTTTCATTCTTGGGAGTTAGAAGAAGCATAAAGTATCTCTTCTGTCTCTTGTCATATGTTTAAATCTTGTTTGCAGAGAGAGTTGGCATTGAAAAAGAAACATGATGAGCTTCTCAGCAGTGAACCTAGATGTCCAGAATATGCTACTGCTGTTGATAGTAGGGTTGCATCATCTTCATGGCCCAAACATGAGGTCTCAGGTTTGATCTTGCTTAAATGAAATAAATTAGAAAATGTTTAAACAGAAATATGAAAGCTAGAAGAACAAATAGTAATATCAAACTCCCCTATCTGAAAGTCTTTTTTTGATTTTCTCACTGCTCCACCTTCTCAAGATTCAAGAAAAGGAGTTTTTCAAAGTGAAGTGATGGCGACTCAAGTTAGTCTGATAGCGACTCCTCCCACTTTTTCCAAGAGTGGAAAATCATGTCTGGACAACAGGGAAGGAACAAATTGTGTTCTGAAGCGGACAAGTCCAGTTAAGTATCCCTGAACATTGCTTGTGAATGTTGTTTCTTCCATTGAAAAACAAAGCATTTGATAATTACCTCAAGATCTTCTCACAACATTTGACCTGTTTTAGAATGATCCAGATAAACATGAAGGCTCTCCATCCATTGCTCCTGTTTTGCAAGGATTTGGAGCCAATCTAAATGAAGAAAGCCACAAGAGCTTAGGAAAGAAGAGAGGAACGGAGCCTCCTCCCATTGATGTTCCCCTTAAAACCATTCGCTCAAAAGAAGCTCTGTATTTTGGAAGCTCAGAACCAAAAGTGACTGCAAGTGATAAGATTCCTGTGAAACTAAAAGGACATGGGGATAGTGTCCTGGGGAAGCAGAACCCAGTGAACAAAACTCCTAGCAATGTAAGGAACATGATAACTGCCTTTGAAAGTAGTCTAAATCAGGTGTGTTTGGTTTATTGTTTTAAAATTCTGCGTGTTAGAACCAGCAAATTCTTACTTTTCTAAAATGTTATTCAACAAAACTTGTGGTGATGCAGGATGTGAAACCAAACGAAACACCGCTACCAATAAAATCTGCATTGAGCAGGTTGGAAATGGAATTGCCTCCAAAATGTTTTTGGTCAGATGAAGTTAGAACAGAAAAGAATATACCAGAACAATCACTTCCAGGAAGGGATAGAAGTCCTTATCTTATAGAAGACATTCAAGGAGCCTCAAATAATATCAGAGAAGGAGAAGAGCATGTTGGTTTTGTTCGAGCACCTACTGTGACTACTTCATCTCAGGATACAAGGAAGTCGGAGGAAGAGTTAAGTGATGCAAGTTTTCGAAATAAAGGATCAAATGAAGTTTTGAAGAATAAACTCCAACTTATGGATAAAGCTGACATGGGGAAAGAGAAAACATCTGATGTTTTGTTGAGAGCTTTGGTAGGTGACAAAGCTTCTATTTCAGGAAGAATGCTTAATGAGTATTTGGGTAAACAACCATATTGTAAATTGTTAGCCGGGAAAAAACATTCAGGTGGCAATTTGCTCATAACTAAAAGTGGAAAAGAAACTCACTCAAAAGATTTGGAAAGAATCAGCATTCAAGAAGGTTCAGGAGATGCGTATTCTTCAGAATGCTATGGTGCTTGGATATTCCCTTATGAAAGACGGCGGTTGTGCATCACAACTGCAGGAACCCAACTATTGAATCTAATGGGAAGTTTCTGGGATGACATGAAAGTGCAACCAGGAAAGATGAGTTCTTCTGTAGCAGAAAACATGGAAGAGGTATTTATTTTCTTCAATGGACAACTTTTACAATGGCTGAACATTATTCAGCAAGAGTCTCATTTTCTTTGTAAAACATCTGTTGAAGTATGTTTGCTCATAACTCGAGCCATGGTATGAGGTTATGAGCAGTAGAAGTGGTACTAACACAACCATTGAATGTCGCATTATGATATCACTACCTGGTTTGACTTGAACATCTTACAGGGGTGAAATACACCAATCTCAATAATATATATAGTAACTCTTGCAGATTCAGTAGCATGTACATGCTATGCATCACTGAAGGTGAGTGCTAACTTCATTACTTGTTCCTTCCATACAGAATGAGTAATGAGTTTGTTTGTTAAATATGAAGTTATCAAATTCCAAACGAAACCAACCCAATTCAGCTGAGTTGGAATGATGCACATATTTGTGGTTGTCTGACCATATATGGCTGAATGACTTTCCTTATGATTTTTTCAGAAACTCAATTCAATAATCTAATGATTTCTTTGCCTATTATATCCAGCTTAGTGTTCATGGTGACACTGGTATCATGTCCAAAGAACGCGAGAAGACCTCTCAAAGACAGAAAATGTCAAAACTTCGGGGTTCAATTGACGCTGAAACTTCTGGAGGACCAGTTGGGCAGGTTTCTTCCCTTTCCCTTTCTTCAAACCATGCTTTTGTTTTGATAATTACTTGGAGCTATCTTTAGAAGGATTCATTAATGGACAAAAATCTATTCTACACCAATTACTATATTAATTTTTGAACAGACCAACAATCATTTTGTGTATTCATCTGATCCACGTCTCCTACCATGAGTGTCTAATGGGAAACATATTGAAGAAACTGGAAGGAAGCAGATCTTTTAACAATGGTCCCGAGAACAACTCTTTTTGAGACAAAAAAAAAAAATAAAAATCATTCAAGTCACTAGAACCCGCAGTTTTTAAATTTAATAATTACCTTCTTGAATATCTCCCTAGAAACAGTGTCAAACAACTTCCTTTGTCATTAACTTTCTTATATATCCTGTTGAGGATGTGCTACCTCAGCATCAAAAGATCCAAAAGTCATTAAATTTTGCTATGGAGTGCTATTGATTTTGCATTAAATCCATATGAACTGTCAACAGAGACACATATAATGTAGTCATTAGAATAATGTACTCTCCTTGCTATCTTCTCCTCACTAGAATGGGAAAAAAGAGCTTGAGAGCTTAGTTGTAAATGTTGTTTTTACTCAGGTGATGAGAGGTGTAATCATGGTTGGGTTTGCTACGCTTGTTCTCCTTACCAGACAGAAAACCAGGTAGCAGGTACCTATGCCATCTCTCCTTTGATGTAGAAGAATGCTGCATGCTCTTCACATTTATCAACACATCAAACAACATTTTCTTGTCAACTTGTTAAGTTGCACTCTTGGGATTTTTCAGATAGTTATGCTAGATGATTGGTGCTGCCAAAGCGGTCAGCTTATAGGAAGTACAGGAACTATTTGTATCCACAAATTGCTTTCAAATTATCTGAATTCTTCTGTAAGGATTTGTTGATGCTCCTATATTTTTAATGAATCCCTGTGCTTATCAAGAAAAACAAGCTTGCTTATATATGAGTCCCATAAGATCCGGATGAACAATTTTCTGGTATTGTTTAGCAGTTTCCAATCGTTTTAGTTCTTACATGCTTTCTTTTGAAGCAAAACAATTAAAAGCACATAAGTGTTTGATAAGAATTTGAATGTGTTGGTACTTTGCTTTTGGATGTGAAAGTTTATTTCATTTTTTTTTCTTAAAGTAACTATGAAACCTATTGACTGGTCTGTTCAGAGATCAAGAGCATGAGTTATCCTCAGAGCACCCTTGAACCACCAAATTCAAGCATGTCTGTAGTGTTTGGGGTTTGGTGGATTTGACATTGTCTGATAAGCACCCTACATGTATATAATGCACTGGAACCGAATGGAATAGGCAAAGAGAAAAAATACGCATTGTGTGTGTAAAAAGAGAAATTCAAGTGAATTTGCTCCCATTCTATCCAAGTTCAATTTCAATTCAGTTTTAGTCATTATTATTAGTTTTAGTCATCAAATATACCTTGTAGTACTCATTTTAGCTTCTAAAATTTCTGTAATAGTGACAGTATTCACTTGAATAAAGATCCAGTATTTTTCATTTTATTGAATCGTCACACTAGATAGGTTGAGGATTATGATTGAGGGTTAGGGTCAGGGAAATGGAATGAAACAAACACTGAAATTATCAGCGAAGAAATTCAAACGCATCTCCCTACAAATGATTCTCCTCTGTACAATCCTTTTTTGTCCCTTTAGCTACCACATAATTTGAAACTCAACTTATGATGGTGTCCACAATTTGATCAAAGAAATTAATTTCCGTTCTTGTTATCTCCAAATCTGAGCACCGCACCATCATCTTTTGCCTCTTGTGATATTCGTTTTCTTTTTTCACTTTTCAATATCCGGTTGTGATCATTATTTGCACTTTTCAGAAGGAAACCTGCACGCATGCTTGAAGATAAATTGCACTTGATAAATAGAAACTGATCCAAACAATTAACCAGACTAGAGCCTGATATCCAGCCCAATTGATCAAGAGGAGCTAGGGGCGGCCCGAAAAAAATAGACCGTGCGTAACTTCGGCTTGTCCATGACTGAGAGGGTGTTTGGAAGTATAATTATTATTATTTTTTAATGTATTTTTTAATTAAAAATATATTAAAATAATATATTTTTTATATCAGTATAGTTTTAAAAACAAAATAATAATAATAATAATTTAAAAAAAATAAAAAATATTTTTTTTTATAAAAAACGCTTTTAAAATATAAAAACAAATAGGACTGTTTTATAATTGATGGAACACATTGTAAAAATATTCACTTCTTGAATAGTTAAACCACACCACTTCTTGTAGTGAATTTGTCCCTTTCCATGGACAACAATGCCTTCCTGTCCATGCATGCTAGTTTGTATTTTTTTTTTGTATGATAAATCTGTTTATGTGAAGATTTTTAGTTTTAAAATTAATTTTAATTGTTTAGGTTTTTATTGTGTTGTTTAAGGTTATTAATATGCTTATCAAGATGTTAATGGTAGTTTTTAGATATTTTGGATAAAAGTATTTATTTTAGCAAACATAAAGCCTTGATTTTTTTATGAGCCTTTATTTGCTGGATTTTACAAACAATAAAAAAAATATTTTTTTAATATGTCAATTGAATTTGTTTTAAAAAAACATTTGGTTTATTTTAAATTTATCTTTATAATGTTTTTTTTAATTAATTTGTTCAAATTTGATTTTTTCATGATTGTCATGGTCTCATAATCCAAGTCGCTAGTATACCATATTGACATGTGTTAACCCGAGGACTTCGTTATTTTACCATGTCAATACTTTTTTTTAAGTTATTTTTTAGATTTTTTTTTGTTCTTTAATTTTTTTCTAGTTTCATTATTTAACTTTTTTTTAAAAAAAATATTATCCTATTTTTTTATATTATAATTAGAAAATAAATAAATTAAAAAAAAATTAATTAGATTCTATGATCTTTGTAGGCTTGGCAAGTTAGGTTATAAAGCCTAGGGTAATCAAATATGCTGTTTTTTTTTTTTAAATGATGCGACACNATGCTGTTTTTTTTTTAAATGATGCGACACTAAAATTTTTTGAAGCATTAGGTTGATTTTAAATTGATTTTCATGATATGTTTTGTTTTTGTTTTTTGGATGATTAGTTGGTTTCAATTTGCTTTTTATATGAGTTTTTATCATCTTGAATTCTTTTTAAAATTTAAACCACATTAAGTTTAATAACACTGATAAAACAAATCACACAATCTTTGCTTTTTATGTTAAAAAAAATGGTTTGACACATATTGAAATGCAAGTTAATGGACTAGTAAAAATTAAAGGGTGTGGAAAATGTATTATAGCACAGGAGAGAAAACAATGTGAATTTTAAAAGTGTTTTACAATGTTTTCTTAAAAATAAATAAATAAATAAATTTTGTCCTTTGGCTTTTTTATTTTGTCCCTTGATTTTAATTATTTTTAATTTTTTCCTTTAATGTTGAGTTTATTTAGTGATTAGTACTTAAAAGTGCATTTTTATCAAGGTTTTATATCATTATTTTACACTTGAAGTATTAATAAGTCCTTAACTCAAGCATATTTTATAATAATATATCTAATAATATAAGATATATTTAATTTGCAGTAAATATTCATTTTAAATATAGGTATTCTCATAATCCAAATGATTGATTGTTGTGATTAACTATTGGAAGTGAAAGGATAAAAAGATGACCAAACTTAAAAAAAAGATATTGGTGCAATCCAAACCAGAATATTGTTCAGTAATTGGGTTATATCTGGAGTTGTAGATCTCAGATTTAGGTCTACTTTATATAAATGGAAAGACAAGAGAAGATAAGGATTGTCACCAAGTCAAGAATTGGCAACTCACTTATCAATTAGTTATCAAATCAATAGTTCCTAATTTTAGCATATAAAATGAGGTATATGCTATGCATTTAAGCATCTTGGTTTCTAGATCAAGATCATGCTCTTGCTTTCTCTCTTTGTATTTTTGTAATGCTTAAGTTTTGCTTTTATTAATATCAAGTTTATGTCTTTTAATTCCTTTCCTTTACTTAGTTAACTTTTATCTTATTTATGTTCTTATTTTATTTTATTTTTTCTTTTATTATGTTTAGCTAAGTATATTATTTTAAGATGAAAAGATTACACTAATGGTGCAAGAATAAGTATAGTGTAAACTTAATATAGACTTTAATGTTTGATGCTAACATATTTCGTATTTATTATCTTATTCACTTTTTTAATACTTTTCTTGTTAAATGACTAATCTAGATTTATGTTGTATAACACTTGGTACAACAAATGCTTGACACTCTCATAGCCCATACTGTATGGTATAACCAACACCTGAGTTATGAAAGGAACTTAATTTATTATTAACATAAGTTATAATTATGAATGTGTGATAAGATTTACAGGTATTAACATTAATCGAATAAGATAACTAATGTAATCATGTTAACAATTTATAAACTGATTAAAACCTTCTTTATGTGTGGTTTCCAATTGAATAATAAAAGTTTATACTATACTTGTTTGACATATCATTAGTAGATTCTCTAACCTTAACAATTATTATTATCATTGTTTAATCCTTATGTTAATCTTACATCTCAAAGTTCTCATCAACTTCTTCTTCTTTATTATTATTATTATTACTATTACTACTACTATTATTACTATTATTATTGTTACTATTGTTATTGTTATTATTATTGTTGTATTATTGTTACCTATAATTTATACAATTAACCTCCATATAGTTTGACCCCAGTCTTGCCGGGTTATTTATACAATTAAACTCTCTGTAGTTTGACCCTGGTCTTACTAGGTTATTTATACAATTAACCTCCTTAACTAATCAAAACAAACCACCAAGTTTAATCCTACATGACATGACCAAAAAAATAAGTTTTCTTCCAAGTGCAATAATGTCGAAGTAATAAATAATCTGGAAAGACTGAAATCAAACCTAAAGAGGTTAATTGTATAAATTATAGATAATAATAATATAAAAATAATAATAGTAACAACAATGACATGACTAAAAAATTAATATCTTCTTCCAAGTTTAGGAGTATTGACACGACCAAAAGATTGATGTCTTATTCCAAGTGTAGGAGTGTCGAAGTAATAAATAACTTGGCAAGACCGAGGTTAAACCATATGGAGGTTAATTATACAAATTATAAACAACAATAACAACAATATTAGTAGCAATAATAATAGTAGTAGTAGTAATAATAGTATTAGTAATAAAAAAAAAGAAAAAGAAAAAGAAGAAGATGATAACTTTGAGATGAAATATTAATGTAAGGATTAAACAATGATAAGATAAAACTTTGAGATGGAATATTAATGGAACATTAATCAAAATAGAAACATAAATAAGATAAAAGTTAACTAAGTAAATGAAAGGAAATGAAATGCATAAACTTAATATTAATGAAAGCAAAGTATAAGCATTTCAAAAAATACAAAGAGAGAAAGCAATAACATGATCTTGATTTAGAAATCAAGATGCCTAAATGCATGGCAAATGCCTCATTTTATAGGCCAAAATTGGAAAATATTGATTTAATGACTAATTGATGAGTGGTTGACCAACTCTTGACTTAGTGACAATGCTTATCTTCTCTTGTTAACCCAAAATGTCATTGATAGCATCAAAATTGAAACACTTGAAAACATGCAAGTTCTAGGAAATTATCTCAGCTTTTTTGTTTAAAAAACTCAGATCATTTTGAGTTCTAGAACTCCAGGTATGGGTCAAACACTAAACAGTGCTCGGGCTGGAAAATAGATTCAGAATTTATTGTTGTTGTTACAATTTGGACTTGAAAATGACCTTTTTAAATCTTGGACTCCATATGAAAGTTGTAGGCCTATGTCTTACCTTTCCATCTATATAAATTAGACCTAAATTTGAGATCTACAGCTCTAGATATGACCCAATTACCAAATATTGTTCTGGTTTGGACTATACCGATATTTTTTCTCTAAGTTTGACCATCTCTTAGTTCTTTCAATTTCAGTTCTTCAACTTATCAACCAATACTTTCATTTATGTGATAGGCCTACATTTAAAATAAATATTTACCATAAATTAAAGGTATCTTATATTATTAGATATCTTATTATAAAACATGCTTAAGTTAAAGAGTTATTAATACTTCAAGTGAAAAAATAATGACATAAAACCTTGATAAAAATACACTTTTAAGTACTAATTACACCCTCCAACCCACTTATTAGTAGTCCCTAGTAATCAAAATGTTAAAATAGAAAAATAATTTGTAAATTCCACAAAGCAAGTTATTTGTCATTCAACTTCTATTAATCTATCCAAATAAACAAACTCTCATTAAATTTATATATCTGCTCAATATCTCTTAACAAGATATTAATAAACCTTCTTTTGTGCTTAATATATCAACACATAATTATGAGGCTTTTCTTGGAAGAAAATAAAATTTTTGTTCTAATATTTAAGGTTAACTTCCTTAAATTGGGCTTATTATTTTTTTCTCTTTTTTTTTCTTATTTATTTTTTAAAATATATATACATATAACTTAAAACACCATGCATCTTTAATCCATGTAATGAGCTTTCGGCTAATGACTCCCAGACCAGTTGGTGTTAGGGCATTAGATGTTGAGACACCCCTACGAGCTTAGTTACTCGGGTTGCAGATACTGAGACGTAGATAATGCAATATTTGATTCTCTTAAGCTTTTCTTCTCAACCCATGTAGTAAGCATTGAGCCAATAGCTTCCAAGTCAGTTTACTTTAGGGTATTAGGTGTTAAAACACCCTTTCAGACTTAATTGCTTAGGTTAAAGAGGCTACGAAACCAAACTTATTTATATTTTTATTATCATCATTTTTTTTGCTCTTTTTTTTAAAAAAAAATTATAGATTATTCCTTTTTCTTAGTTGTGACCTTTAACAAAAGAATATAAATAATACAATAATCCAGTGTGCAACTTATAATCATATGTTAAAGTGCGTGTGTAAATTAAGATTTAAAAATACATGTTAAATGAGTATATTAGCAGAATTAAGTGATAACAATATGAGAGTTTATAAACTTGAATATTTCAATAAGTATTATGATAGACCTTATTAAGAATGGTTACTAAGATGCGTCTCAAGAGTCATAGAAAGATCTCATTTACTCTGACATCATAGTAACAATAGTTTTACACATGCTTTACGAAATAGAAAATACAATTAGTTTTTTTTTAAAGCTACTACCCTCTCCCCCTAACCAAAACGAGACATTGTCCTCAATATTCTAAGGTAGAAAGATAGAGTATAGAAGATATCACCTGAAATAATGAAAACTGTCAAACCTGAAACATATTTAAATAAAAATAAGAAATAACAAAATACAATAATAAAACAAAAGAAAAGAAATACAAATGAAGACTTAAATCTAATCTAAGCTTTTTAGGGCTTTCCTTAGATAACCAATTTATACGACTCATGGAGGGATCAATTACAAGAATGAAAGATTGTAGTTGGTCAATCAATTGTTCAGCAGTAGCAGCAGATATTATGATTTGTTGTGTAGAAGATGTTAGAAATTCTTGTTTCACAGCATGATCAAGAAAAGACAACAATTTATCATAATAGCCATTAACATTTAACAAACCTATGAGTTTATGGTGAATGTACAGTTGGGCCCAAGAGGAAATATGAAAAGATCTCTTCCAATATGCCTAGACCACTTAGTAAGGCAATGAAGACATCAGCATGGTTAAGCATTACATTCATTCGAGAAGACATTATGGAGATCTATAGTTCCTCTCCAATTATTTTTCTAAGGATATCCCCTTGTGCTAAAACTTCAAGGGTGACCCCTAAAACTTGAATACCTCCTAAAAATGCAGTTATTGACACACGTCCCATTAACCCAAGACTGCTTCCTCCATACATTAAATGAATCTTTTTCTTAGTTAGCACCTGACCAAGAAGATTTGCTAATTCTAAAAACTTCTTTTCTTTCCCAAGACTAGATCCATCGAAAACACAAATATTTTTTATGTGATGACCTGAGGAACTTGCCATTTCTATACACTTTTATATTTGTTGAATATATGGGTTGAGTAGAAATGAAAAGAAGGAAGAAAGGATTTTATAAATAAGAAATTAAAAAGGCAATCATACCACCTATATGTAGGCCAGCTAGAGTCTCATACATTCTCTCTCTCTCTCTAATTATTTATTTACTTTTGAAAAAGCATGTGTATGTACAGGTAGTTGTGATTGTGGCTCACATCTTCCTTTGGTTTTACGTACAAGAACGGCTTAAACACCCTTTATGGGTTGAGGATAAGCTTCCTATCTAGTTTTCTTAAAAACTAGCAAACAAAGTCTTTTTTAGTCAGATTTCCAAGACTAAGTTGATCATGTTCTTCATGAAAATAGAGCCATAAATCATGAATTGCACAATGCACATCTCCATTAGGATGCGTCTCAAGAGTTAACAGAAGATTATCTAAAGACTCCTTACTTAGGTCACCTTCAATGAATTGTATTTTATCTTCACAGTTTATAGATATCATTCCTAAAGAATAACATTGTGCATTACAAGTCCATCTAGCACATCGATGATAGACTTTTAATCATTTTGCATGACGTTTCTTTGAAAAAGTGCTTTTACCTGTTCCAAGCCTGTGTGAAATAAAGGAATTCGAGGACTCACCGGATAATAAGACCTTTGCTTCAATCAACCAGCAAATATCTTCAGAAATTTCATGATTCATTAACAACCTCAATCTTGCACATCTAGTATGGTAAATTTTTGTAATCATATTCTGAGGCAAAGTGAGAAAATACTTTTTTATTTTTTCAAGATTAGTATCCATTTTCAAATGAGAATAGAGCAATTCAAAGAATTATATATATATATATATATCAGTTATTATGAGAAACTGAAAGAACTGACTGAAGTCACAGAGTGTCGTTGTCTGCCATTTGACCAGGGTAAGAGAAACTAACAAAAATCACTCAAAAAGAAACACAAAAACAATATGAGAGAAATAAAATAACCTTTATCTACAAGATCATTCAAACCAGTTGATTCATTTTCACTAGAAAAATTATCAAAGTAAGCTTTCAAATGAAGTCCATTTTCCTTAAAAATATTATCATTTATTGAATTCTCAATATCAAAGCCCCATAAGGATACACATGTTTCTTAATAAATGGACTGTCCCATCTTGATTTTAGCTCTCTAGGGAGTAAATGGAGTTGAGAAGAGAATTATAAAACAAAACTTTTTGACCAGGATCAACTTTTTGACAATTTTCACAAGTTTTGCAGAATGCATGCGTATTATTGAACATGGTAGGCCAATATAATTCATTTTGAAATATTTTTATAGCTGTCTTTTTTAATGAAAAATAACTCTCACAAGCTTCAGAATAACAAAGTTTAATGATACTACTAAACATAATGAAAAAATAAATAAATAAAATAAGAACATAAATAAGATAAAAGTTAACTAAGTAAGTGAAAGGCATAAACTTGATATTAATGAAAGAAAAGCATAAGCATTACAAAAAAATACAAAAAGAGAAAGTAAGAGCATGATCTTGATCTGGAAACTAAGACGCCTAAATGCATGGCAAATGCCTCCTTTTATAGGCCAAAATTAGAAACTATTGATTTGATAATTAATTGATGGGTGAGTGACCAACTCTTGACTTGGTGACAATCCTTATCTTCTCTTATCTGCCTAAAACATCATTGATAACATCAAAATTGAAACCATTTAAAAATATAAAAGTTGTAGGAAATTATCTCAACTTTCTTGTGTAAACAATTCAGGTCATTTGGACTTTTAAAACTCCAGATATGGGCCAAACACTGAACAATGCTTGGGCTAGAAGACAAATTTGAACTTCTTTGTTATTGCTATAATTTGGACTTGAAAATAGTCTTTCTAAATTTTGGGCTCCATATGAAAGTTGTAGGCAAACAAGGTTTTTTTTAGTCAGATTCTCAAGACTAAATCAATTATATTCTTTATAAAAATAAGATCATAAATCATTAATTACACGATACACATCTGACACGACAAAGAGATTGATGTCTTCTCCCAAGTGCAGGAGTGTCGAAGTAATAAATAACCCAGCAAGACCGGGGTCGAACCACATGGAGGTTATTGTACAAATTATAAATAACAACAACAACAATAATAACAATAATAATATTAATAAAGAAAGACAAGAAGATGATGATGATGATGAGAACTTGGAGATAGAATATTAAAGTAAAGATTAAACAATGATAATAACAAATGTCAAGGTTAGAGGTTCCACTAATGGTATGTCAAACAAGTATAGTATAAACTTTTATTATTCAATTGGAA
>SRLM01000176.1:62529-90134 GCA_015708895.1 Populus ilicifolia
TTCTTAAAGTCATCAATCAATCCTTTCATTTATGTGATAGGCCTGCATTTAAAATGGACATTTACCACAAATTAAAGGTATCTTATATTATTAGATAGATTATTATAAAACGTACTTTAGTTAAGGAGTTATTGATACTTTAAGTGAAAAAAGATGATATAAAACCATGATAAAAATGCACTTTTGAGTACTAATCAACATCTCTACTAGGATGCATCTCAAGAGTTAATAGAAGATTATCTAAAGACTCCTTACTCAGGCTATCCTTAATGAATTGTATTTTATCTTCATGGTTTATAGATACCATTTCTAAAAAATAACATTATGTATTACAAGTTCATCTGGCACATCGATAATAGACTTTTAGTCATTTTGCATGATGTTTCTTTACAAAAGTGCTTTTACCTGTTCCAAGCATATGTGAAATGAAGGAATTCGAGGACTCACCTGATAATCGGATCTTTGCTTCAATCAACCAATGAATATCTTCAAGAATTTCATGATTTAGTAACAACCTCAATCTTGCATATCTAGCACGATAAATTTTTGTAATCGCATTCTTAAGCAGATTGGGAAAATACCTTTTTAATTTTTCAAGATTAGTATCCATTTTCAAATGAGAATTGGAAGAGAGATTCAAAGAATTGCATAAATGTATACAAAGATATCAATTATTATAGGAAACTGAAAGAACCGACTTATGTCACGGAGTACCGTTGTTCGCCATTTGACTAGGGTGAGAGAAACTAGTAAAAATCACTCAAAAAGAAACATAAAAACAATATGAAAAAAAATCTTTATATACAGAATCACCCAATTTAATAGAGTCATTTTCAACTGAAAAATTCTCAAAGTAAACTTTCAAACGATGTCCATTTACCTTGAAAACATTGTTATTCTTTAGATTCTTGATATCACAAGCCCTATATGGATACATATGTTTCATAATAAAAGGACCACTACATCTTGATCTTAGTTTTCCAGTAAATAAATGCAGTCGAGAATTATAAAGTAAGACTTTTTTACTAACATTGAATGTTTTTCTCAGTATTTTCTTATCATGAAACTCTTTGATTCTTGCTTTATGAATTCTTGAATTTTCATATGCGTCATTTCTTATTTCCTCAAGCTTATTTATTTATAATTTTCACAGTTGACTAACATCATCCAGATTTGAATTGAAAGCTTTAATAGCCTAATAAGCTTTATGTTCAAGTTTCATAAGCAAGTGACAAGGTTTTTTATAGACTAGTTAGTCTATAAGGTGACATATCTGATGATGTTTTATAAGCAGTTCGATAAGCCCAAAGTGCATCATTAAGTTTTAAAGACCAATCTTTCCTATTAGGGTTCATTGTTTTCTCCAAAATATATTTGATCTCCCTATTAGTAAGCTCTACTTGTCTACTTGTTTGATGGTGATAAGGGGTGGCAACTTTGTGTGTAATTCTATATTTTTTCATTGAGGACTTAAATGGCTTGTTGCAGAAATGTGTTCCACCATCACTTATTATGGCTCGAGGGACTCCAATTCGACTCAAAATATTTTCTTTCAAAAACTTTATCATTGTTTTGACTTAGAATTGCCTCTATCCATTTTAAAATATAATCTACTATGACTAATATGTATAAGAAACCAAATTATGAAGGGAATGCACCCATGAAATCTATACCCTAATAGTCAAAGATCTTAATGACAAGAATAGAATTTAAAAGCATCATATGATGTTTTGAAATAGATCCCAACTTTTGACAATTCTCACAAGTCATGCAAAATGCATGTGAGTCCTCGAACATGGTAGGCCAGTAAAATTCACTTTGTAAGATTTTTATAGTTGTCTTTCTTGATGAGAAATAACCTCCACATACCTTAGAATGATAAAATTTAATGAACTATTTACCTCATTGTCAGGAATGCATCTTTGAAATATTTGATCAGGATAATATTTAGATAAATAAGGGTCATCTCAATAAAAGTTTTTCACTTCGTTCAAGAACTTCCTTTTATCTTGGGTAATCCAATGAGCTGGTAAAATAAGAAAATTGACAATATTAGCAAACCAAGGCATTATAGAGATGAAAATTAAAGATTCATCAGGAAAATAGTCATCGATTGGTGTGATGTCAGTTTTCAAATTTGTTATTAATCTTGACAAGTGATCTGCGATAACATTTTTGTTTCCTTTTTTATCTTTGATTGTGATATCAAATTCTTGAAGTAACAAAATCCCCCGCATCAATCTAGCCTTAAAATCTTTCTTATAAAGAAGATATTTCAATGATGTATAATCACTAAAAACAATAACAGGTGAGCCAACAAGATAAGACCTGAATTTTTCATATGCCAATACTACTGCAAGTAATTCTTTTTCACTGGTGGTATAATTCATTTGAGCACTATTTAAAGATTTACTTGTATAGTAAATCACATAAGGTTTTTTATTTTTTTTGTCCTAAAACAGCACCTAAGATATAATCACTAACGTCACATATTATTTCAAAAGGTAATGACCAATCAAGAGGTTGAATGACAGGAGCACAAGTAAGCAAGTTTTTAAGTTTAACAAAGGCTTCTTTGCAATGTTCAGTCCATTCAAAAATATTATTTTTTGTTAGAAGGTTACTTCAGGGCTTCGATATTACACTAAAATCTTTGATGAACCTTTTATAAAAACCAACATGTCCTAGGAATGATCTAACATCTTTAATAAATTTTGGTTTTGGCAAGTTTGCAATTAACTTGATTTTAGATTGTCAACCTAAATTCCTTTTGATGAAACAATGTGACCAAGTACAATGCTGTTTGTTACCACAAAGTATTATTTTTCCCAATTCAGTACAAGATTCTTCTCTTCACACCTGCTCAAAACCTTTTCCAAGTTAGTCAAACAATCATCAAATGAATCGCCAAAAACAGAAAAATCATCCATAAAAATCTCAAGAAAATGTTCAACCATATCACTAAATATACTAAGCATGCATCTTTGAAACATGGCTAGTGTATTACATAATCAAAAAGGCATCCTTTGATATGCAAAAATACCAAATGGACATGTGAAAGTAGTCTTCTCTTGATCTTCCAGTGCAATTTCAATTTTGTTATAACCTGAATAGCCATCTAGGAAACAATAAAATTCATGACCTACAACTCTTTCTAGGATTTGATCCATTAAAGGTAAAGAAAAATGATCTTTTCTAGCCATTGAATTAAGTTTTTCTACAGTTAATACACATATGCCAACCAGTAACAGTCCTAATAGGAATTAACTCATTGTTCTCATTTGTTATTACAATGACTCCGACTTCTTGGGTAGGTTTTACCCATTTATTGTCAAAAATAGGATAAATGATTTAATTTTCTAAAAACTTAATGACTTCATTTTTCACTACTTCTTTCATATTAGGATTAAGCCTTCATTGCATTTTCCTAGAGGGTTTTGCATTTTCCTTTAAGTAAATTCTATGTGTACAAATCAAAGGACTAATTCCTTTTATGTCAGCTATTTTGAGCAAGTTGAGTATTGATTGTCTCTTGCTTTTCAATGAATACATGTAATGTTTCCTCAATATTTCTTCTAGGAGGTGGAGCATAAGGAGGTGCATATCCTTGAGAATTTTGAAAATTATGGTGTGCTTAAAACAGTGGTTGTAAAGTTTATACATTGTTAATATCACTCTTCCAATTAAAATTTGGGTAATTTCTCCAACCAAGGTTGTATCTTTGTAAGTATAGGTTGTGGTTGGCCCTTTGAAAATTGTTTAAAGCATGGGCTTGTTCATAGAAACATTCCTTAAATGAAGGTAAGGTTGGATAGTTATTGGTTTAGTGTTCATTTATTTTACATAGTGTTCATTTGTTTCACATATTCTTTTTCAATTCTAATGCTTCGACTTTTCTAGCTAAAGATGCAAACTTGGCTTGGAGGTCATGATCTTTCCTAAGATTGTACATACCTCCACTAAATATATGAGATTAAGTTTTACTCGATGCCTTATAAATACTCGCGGTGTCCTAATTTTGAGCATTTTCAGCTAACAAGTCTAAGTACTCCATTGCTTCATCAAGGTCTTTATTTTCAAAAGTTTCATTACACATCAACTTAAGCATTTGCCTATCTCTAGGTGTTAACCCTTTATAAAAATGTGAAACCAATCTCCATGTTTCAAAACCATAATGAGGGTAAGTATTAAGCAAGTCTCGATTCCAGTCCCAATATTTGTAAAATGTTTCTCCTAGTTTTTGAGTAAAAGTGGTGATTTGTCTTATGAAAGAATTTGTTTTGTGAGATGGCAAAAACTTCTTTAAAAACTGTCATTGTATTTCATCCTAAGCATGAATGGATCCTAGTCTTAAATTTTATAGTCATGTTTTAGCTTTATCTTTTAATGAAAAAGAAAAAGGCTTTAATCTGATGGTGTTCATGCTACAATTTAAGTCCTTATAGGTGTTACAAACCTCCTCAAATTCCCTTAAATGCAAATATAGATTTTTTTAAATCTAAGCCATGAAAAGAAGGTAAAAGTTGAATAATGTCTGGCTTGAAATTAAAATGAGATGTATCAGGAGGAAAAACTATGCATGATGGTGCACTTGTTCTTGTGGGATTCATGTGGTCTCTAAGTGTTCTAGTACGGTTATTCTTATTATTCTTATTATGAAGTGATTGATTATCTTCTTTGGCCATATTTTGTAAAAATGATAAGGATACCTTACAAAGTCTACCACTTAATGTATATGATCACACTCTCATGCACGTATAGGAATAGAATAAAAAGAAGAAGAAAACAAGAGAAAAGAAACAAATTTCTATAGAAAAAAAAGTGAACAGAGAAAATAAAATAAATGCTATAATTTGTATAAGAACTTACTTCCTCGGTAACGGTGCCAAAAACTTGACACGAACAAAAGATAGATGTTTTCTCCCAAGTGTAGGAGTGTCGAAGTAATAAATAATCTGGCAAGACTGGGGTAGAACCACATGGAGATTAATTGTACAAATTATAAACAACAACAATAGTAATAACAATAATAATAATAACAACAACAACAATAATAGTAGTAGTAGTAGTAATAGTAGTAGTAAAATGAAAGAAGAATAAGAAGTTGATGAGAACTTTGAAATAGAAGATTAGCGTAAGAATTAAACAATGATAACAATAAATGTCAAGGTTAAAGGATCCACTAATGATATGTTAAACAAGGATAATATATACTCTTATTATTTAATTGGAAACCACACATAAAGAAGGTTCTAATCAGTTTATAAATTGTTAAGATGATTACATTAGTTATCTTATTTGATTAATGCTAATACTTGTAAATCTTGTCAAACATTCATGATTATAACTTATGTTAATAACAAATCAAGTTTGGATTACATCAACATCTCTTCTCTAAGTTTGGCTATCTCCTAGTCCTTTTAATTATTTAATCCTTACATAAATATTAATCAAAATAAGAACATAGATAAGATAAAAGTTAACTAAGTAAAGGAAAATAATTGAAAGACGTACACTTGATATTAATGAAAGCAAAACCTAAGCATTACAAAAATACAAAGAGAAAACAAAAGCATTATCTTGATATGAAAACCAAGATGCTTAAATGCATGACCTCTTTTTATAGGCAAAAACTAGGAATTATCAATTTGATGACTACTTGATGAGTGGGTGACCAACTCTTGACTTGGTGACAATCCTTATCTTCTCTTGTCTACCCAAAATATCATTTATAATGTCAAAATTGGAACCATTTGCATAATGAAAGTTGTTGGAAATTGTCTTAGCTCTTTTGTAAAAAATTCAGATCATTTGGACTTTTAAAACTCTAGATATGAACCAAACACTAAATAGTGCTCGAGCTAGAGGACAAATTCAAACTTCTTTGTTGTTGCTCTAATTTGAACTTGAAAATGACCTTTTTAGATCTTGGACTCCATATGAAAGTTGTAGGCCTATGTCTTACCTTTCCATCCATATAAAGGAGACCTAAATCTGAGATCTACAGCTCCAGATATGATCCAATTACTAAACAGTATTCTGATTTGGACTGCACCGGCATATCTTTTCTAAGTTTGGCCATCTCTTTGTCCTTTCAGTTTCAGTTCTTAAACTCATTAATCAATCATTTCATTCATGTGATAGGCGTGTATTTAAAATAAATATTTACCATAAATTAAAGGTATCTTATATTATTAGATATCTTATTATAAAACATGCTTTAATTAAGGAGTTACTGATACTTCAAGTGCAAAATGATGATGTAAAACCTTAATAAAAATACATTTTTAAGTATTACTCTTTTTTCAATAACCTTACCATTATGAAGAGTGATGACTAATTTAACTTGATCCATATGTTGCTTTCTAGAACTACTTGTATTTGCATTGTATTACTCCTTGAAATTTTATTGTGGTTGAGATGGAAAGTTACATTTCTCTTAAAAACTGAGAGCATATATGAATTTTGCAAGAGTATCTTTAAAATCTATTATGATATGAGCAAGTTGAATGTTGATTGTCTCTTATTTTTCAGTGAATGCATACAAAGTTTTCTTAAAATTTCTTCTAGAAGGTGGAGCATAAGGAGGTGCATATCCATAAGAATTTTAAAAATTATAGTGTGCTTAAAATGGAGGTTGTGAAGTTTGTGTATTATTGTTATCACTCTTTTAACTGAAATTTAGATAATTTCTCCAACCAAGGTTGTATATTTGTGAGTATGGGTGATTACTAAGCCTTTGAAAACTGTTTAAAGCATAGGTTTAATCATGGAGACATTACTTAAAAAATGGCAAGGTTGGACAATTATTGGTTGAGTGTTTATTTGTTTAACAGATTTAACATGCAATGTTTTAAATAGATTTTAATTGACCACTATTTTTTAATTCTGTTACCTTAATTTTTCTAGCTAAAGATGTAAAGTTGGCTTAGAGGTTATGATCATCCCTAAAATTGTACATACCTCCATAAGATATATAGGGTTAAGTTTTTCTTAGTGCCTTATAAGTACCTATACTGTCTCAATTTTAAATATTTTTAACTAACAAGTCTAAGTACTTCATTGCTTCATCAGGGTCTTTATCTTTAAAAGTTTCATTGCACATTAATTCAACTATTTGTCTATCTTTAGGTGTTAAACCTTCATAAAAATATGAAACCAATCTCCATGTTTCAAAATCATGATAAAGGCAAGTATTAAGCAAGTCTCGATACTTATCCCAATATTTGTAAAACGTTTCTCATGGTTTTTGAGTGAAAGTGATGATTTGTCTTTTTAAAAGAGTTTGTTCTATGAGATGGAAAAGACTTCTTTAAAAATTATTATTATATTTCATCCCAAGCACGAATTGATCTTGATCTTAAATTTTATAGCCATGTTTTTGCTTTATCTTTTAATAAAAAAAGAAAAAGCTTTAATCTAATGGTGTTCATGCTATAATTTGAGTCATTATACATGTTGCAGACCTCCTCAATCTTAAATGCAAGTATAAATTTTCTAAATTTAGGTCATAAAAAAAAGATACAAGTTGAATAATGTTTAGTTTAAAATTGAAATGAGATGTATTAGGTGGGAACTATACATGATGGTGCACTTGTTCTTGTGGGATTCATGTGGTCTCTAAGTCTTCTAACACAGATATTCTCATTATTCTCATTATGAAGTGATTGATTATCTTTTTTGGCTATATTTTCTAAAATAATGAGGATAACCTACAAAGTATAATGACATGAAAGTTGTAGAAAATTGTCTCAACTTTCCAGGAAAAAAAGATAGAGGTCATTTGAACTTCTAAAACTTTAGATATGGGTCAAACTCTGAACATTGTGCGGGCTACAAGGTAGATTCAGATTTCTTCGTTATTGCTACAATTTAGACTTGAAAATAGCCTTTCTAAATCTTGGGCTCCCATGAAAGTTGTAAGTCATACCTTCATGTCTATATAAAATAGACCTAAATCCGAGATCTATAGTTCCAGATATGACCCAATTACCGAACAGTATTCTGATTTGGACTACACTGGCATCTCTTTTCTAAATTTGGTTATCTCTTTGTCCTTTCAATTTCAGTTCTTAAACTCATTAATCAATACTTTTATTTATGTGATAGGCTTGTATTTAAAATGAACATTTACTATAAATTAAAGGTATCTTATATTATTAGATATGTTATTATAAAATATCTTTTAGTTAAGGAGTTATTGATACTTTAAGTGCATAATAATGATATAAAACCTTAATAAAAATACACTTTTAAGTACTAATCATAATATATCAACTAACATTCCAAATAGTTTAATATTTAATATGACACAATAATAGACAATTAAAAATTTGTCATAATAGATTCAATGAAATACAACAATAGAGCCCTTATAATATTTAAATAAAAATTTATCACAATTACATTTAATAAAATTCAACTATAAAGTCCTCATAATACTTATACAACCATCTATAACAATTACATTCCATAAAATACAATAATAGATTCTTCATAATAGTCATACAACTATTCATCGTATTTACACTTAATAAAATACAATAGTAGGTCCTTTTTAATACTCATATAACCATTCATCAACAGCCCAAATTCATAATAGCCCAATCAACATCTCATAATTGGTTTAATATTCATTACAACACGATAATATATCCACCTCAAACAGGTCATTTCATAACATTAATATTTTCTCATTGTTTCAACATTCATCAAGAATTAGTTGATAGTTCATAGTCATTTTGATAATCATCCATAATTCAATCAAACTTTTCATCATCATTTTATTATTCAACAAGGATTTAATAATATATCATCATAAGTAAATCATATCACAACATAAACATTATATGAGAAAAAGGTGGGAACCACCTACTTACAGGTTATCCGTATCTGAACAATGGTCTAATCCCAGCTGCATCACCTGAGACATCAATGGTCATAAATCAGTACATTTACACCCTTAAATCACATTTATCACCATATTTATTTTAAGAGTCTATATGTTCACATTCAAGTGTTCCACATTTCACACCATCATATAATGAAATTGTTACAATCATTTAAGTCATTTATGCTCGAGGGTCTATTGTAGAAAATCGGTAGTGAAACTAATTTGCTATAGGCCATATAATTCGATAGTGAAACTTGTTTCTGCAGGCACCACACAATTCGTCAGTGAATCACACATTCTCCTTAGATAACACCCTTTTGATAGTGAACGTTGATGATTCATTGTAAATAATACAATCTTAATAATGAATCACAAATTTGCTACAGACAACACAATCTTTGCAAGTAATCACAGATTCCCTGCCCTTTCAACAAAGAACGCTAATTTGCTGCTAATAACACATTTTCGACAGCGAATGTTGATTTGCTACAAAACACACACTTTTAACAACAAACACTGATTTGTTGCAGGCAACTCAATTTTAGCAGTAATTTTCAAATTTACTGCAGACAATACCACTACAACAGCAAATCCCAAGTTCGTTAGAGAACATACAATTTAACATTGAATGTTAATTTGTTGTAAACAACTTGATTTCAATAACGAATTATAAATTCACTACAAACAATATAACTTTAATAACAAATCTCAAATTCACTACAAAACACACAATTTAGTAATGAATGTTAATTCTTTACAAATAACTGAATTTCAACAATGTAATTTCAAATTCATTGCAGATAATATAACTTCAGCAGTTAATCATAAATTCGCTGCAGAATACACAATTCGGTAACGAATTTTAATTCGCAACAAACAACTCAATTTCGGTAGTGAATTACATTTTTTTTGCAAATAATTCAACTTTGATAGCAAATCCTAAATTTACTACAGAAACATAATTTGGTAGCATATGTTAATTTGTTGCAAACAACTGAATTTCAGCAGTAAAATTTCAAATTCAATATAGATAATATAATTTTGACAGTAAACCTCAAATTCACTATGTAACACATAATTTGATAGCAAATATTAATTTGCTGCAAGTAACACAACTTTGATAGCAAATTTCAAATTTGCTAGAGAATTTACAGTTCGGCTATAAATATTAATTCGTTGCAAACAACCCAATTTCAATAAAAAATTACAAATTCGCTGCAGAACATATAATTCTTCAGTGAGCAGAACACACAATTCTACAGTGAATCCTAAATTCGCTGTAAATAATACAACTTCGACAACAAATTTTAAATTTGCTGCAGAACACACAATTCAGCAGTGAATGTTAATTTGCTATAAAAGACTCAATTTCAACAGCCAATTACAAATTCATTGTATAACACACATTGAAATCATCAATTCCAACACCTAAGCTTTCATCAAATCACATACACATATGCATTTTGGCCAACCCAAAGCTAAGGCCACTCTCTACCTTGTCTTGTTCTTTCTATTTTATGCAATTTTTCTTTGTTAGATGTTATGGAAATTTTCCTTATTTCATTTGTGTTTCTTTTCTTTTTAGTTAGTTTTAGTTTCTTTTACCGCTAACAAAGGGGTTTTAGGTCAATTTTCTTAGGGTCTTCTTCATCATTTTCAGTTATATGTTTTAAGAACAAGGCGAGAAAAGATTAAATGACCTGTACCTTTCGAATCTAAGTTTATTTGTATAATTTGGTAGAGTTCCTTCTCCTTTTCTTCTAATTCTCTTTCTCCTTCTTTCTCTCTTGGTGCTCTTTCTTCTTTTAGTTTCTTCCTACCCATTACAACCCATTTTCCCTTCCTTCTAAATAGTTGTTCAGCGTCTAATCAATATCTTAACTTTCTATTTCTCTGACACATTCACAGAGTTACTCTCTGATGGTTTTGGTTTAATTTTTGTTGGGAAGGACAGAAAAGAGAAGTATACAACTACTATTGACAAACTTTAGAAAAAGGAAGAAGGTAAGAGCGTGCAACCTATTTTAGAAAAAACTGCCCTTTACCCTCTTTTTATTGCATTTACACCCCTCTTGAATACAAAAAGGTGTTTAGATGTTGGACCAAGATTTTCCTTATCCCTTTTTGGGTTGTCTTTAGGCTAGTTTCTATTCCTATTCTCCCCTAAAATAGGCTGGTCCAATACTAATTTTTTGGTTAGGTTGTATAGTGTTGTTGCTAATTCAAAAATCAACAACTAAACTATATCACTACCAATTCAGAAATCAATAATAAAAACTATGTCATTGTTGATTTAGAGGTCAACAACCATTGTCAATTTCTGAAATCGACAGCGATAGTGGAGTCATTTTGATTTTATTTCTCTCTTTTTTGGGTGTTTACATGGAGCTTATTCAGGGTCTTTTTTGAGTTGGTAACTTCTAAGACCTAAGTCCATGAAGAAACAAGTTTCAACCAATGATAAAAAAAACTCAATGGAGAAGTCTAACCGAAGCATAATCGTTATATAAAATGTTTCAAGCATCAAGGATTAGGACACTATGCATTCAAGTGTGAAAGTCGTCGTGTTATGATTATAAAGGATGATTATGTCCACTTGTGAGGAGTTTGATTATGATAAGGATGATTATGTCCACTTGTGAGGAGTTTGATTATGATGACATGCCATCACTTGAGGATACTAATGATTTAATATATGTTATTCGTGATAAAGTTTTAGTGATTAGAAGGTCATTTAGTGTTCAAACTAAAAAGAATGATGATAATATAGAACATCTTCCATACTAGATGCCCAATCAATGATAAGGTATGAGGCATAATTATTGATAGTGTAGTTGTACTAATGTTGCTAGTGTTACTTTGGTTACAAAGTTGGGATTGAATGCCATAAAGCATGAGAGGCTTTATCAGCTTCAATGGTTAAATAAATATGGTGTTGTTAGGGTAAATAGACAAGTGATGATTTCTTTTTCAGTAAGCAAGTATAAGGTTGAAATGTTATATGATGTTGTGTCCATATATGCCACTCATTTGTTACTTAGGGGGCCTTGGCAACTTGATAGAAAAACTAAACATGATAGGTTTAAGAGCATGTATTTATTAGAGAAAGATGATTAAATTTACATACTAGCTCCACTAACACTAAAACAAGTGTATGAAGATTAAATTTAGTTGAATAAAAGCTATGAGAAGGAGCACTTAGCTTTGGCCAAAATGGAAGAATAGGTCAAACAACATGGTGGGAATATGAGGAAGGGTGAAAATAAAGTGAGCTTTGAGTTGAAAATAAAACGTGACAAAGTTTTGACCCTTAGGAAATTAAATAAGGTCACGACCAAAAACAAAAAAATAGAATGGAGACTGAGAGTGGAGAAAAAATGAATGGAGAGAAGAAAGAAAGGATGAGAAAAAAATAGTGTAGAAAAAGTGGAGAAAACCTAAATTTCTTTGTAAAATCTAATGATCTTAAACATGCCTATCTTTTAAAATTGCTTATTGATTAGTACTTGAAACTGCATTTTAATCAAGGTTTTATATCAATATTTTGCATTTGAAGTATTAACAACTCCTTAACTAAAGCATGGTTTATAATAACAAGTCTGATACTATAAGATACCTTTAATTTATGGTAAATATTTATCTTAAATATAGACCTATCACTAAATCAAAGGATTGATTGATGAATTTAATTACTGAAATTAAGAAGACAAAGAGAGGTGAAGCTTAGAAAATAGACGTTGGTTCAGTCTAAACTAGAACACTATTCAGTCATTGCTTTATATCTGGAGCTATAGATCTTAAATTTTAATTTAGTTTATATGGCTAAAAAGTTAAGATATAGGCCTAAAATATTCATTGGAATGCAAGACTCAATTCTACTATTTGAAAGTTCAAATCTTAGCAACAATGAAAAAGGAAAAATCTGTCGTGCAGCCCAAACATTATTTAGTGTGTGGCCTGTATCTTGAGTTATAGAAGTCCAAATACCTCAAATGTTTTTTATTAGAAAGTTGAGATAATTTTCTAAAACTTTCATTAATCAAGTTTGTTCAAATTCTGATGTTAACAATGACGTTTTGTTTAGATATTAAGATTAGGATTGTCACCAAGTCAAGATATAGCCACCCATTCAACAATTAGTCAAAAAAATCAATAGTTTCTAATTTTGGCCTATAAAAGGAGATATTTACCATACATTTAAGTATCTTGGTTTTCAAATCAAAATCATGTTCTTGCTTTTTTTCTTTGTATTTTTGTAATGCTTAAATTTTGCTTTCATTAATCTCTTGTTTATGTTTTTCATTTCCTTTCCTTTACTTAGTTAACTTATATTATATTTATATTTTTATCTTGTTTATTTATGTTTCTCACTTTCATTATATTTAGTTAAGTTAATTATGTCAAGGTGAAAAAGTTACACTAATGATGTAAGAATAAATATAGTATAAACTCAACATGGATCTTAATGTTTGATACTAACATATTTTGTATTTGTTATTTTATTTACTTTTAATACTGTGCTTGTTAAATGATTAATCTAGATTTTTGTTGTATAACACTTGATACAATAAAAACTTGACACTTTCATAGCCCAACCTATGGTATAATCGACACTTGTGCTATAAAAGGAACCTGATTTGTTGTTAACATAAATTATAATCATGAATACCTCATAACATATACAAGTATTATCATTATTTGAATAAGATAACTAATGTATTCATGTTACTAATTTATAATCTGGTTGGAACCTCCTTTGTGAGTGATTTCCAATTGAGTAATAAAAATAGTTTATACTATACTTGTTAAAATACCATTAGTGGATCCTCTAACATTGACATATATTTTTATCATTGTTTAATTCTCACATTAATCTTACAACTCAAATTCCTCTTTAACTTATTATTATTATTATTATATCATGTTTATGTTCTTGTATTGTTTCTTTAAGTTTTTCTTTTTCATAATGTCTAGCTAAGTTAATTATATCAAGATGAAAAAGTTTCACTAATGGTGTTGGGATAAGTATAATATAAACTCAATATGGACTTCAATGCTTATATCCTAAACAACTTGCTATTAACATGTCTTATCATTTTTATCTTATTAATTTTTAATATCTTGCTTGTTAAATGGATAGTCTAGATTTGTGTTGTATAACACTTGGTACATCAAATACTTGATTCTTCATAGTCTTCAACCGATATCATTATTATAAGAGGAACTTGATTTGTTATTAACATAAGTTAACATTATAAATACATGATAAAATTTATAGGTATGGTGTTATGTAAATAAGATGATTAATATGATTATATTGATAATATATAAAGAGTTTATACTTTACCTATCTTTAATACTATTAGTGTATCCTTTAACCTTGACATTTGTTTTTATCATTGTATAATCTTCACATTAATCTTACATCTGAAAATCCTCTTTAACTCATCTTCACCATCATCATCATTATTGTTGTTGTTCTTATTATTATTATTATTATTATTATTATTATTATTATTTATAATTTATATAGTTAACTTCCTTATGGTTCTACCTTGGTCTTGCTAGGTTATTTATTACTTTGATACTCTTACACTTGGGATAAGATATCAACTCTTTGATCATGTCAGGTAATCATTAAAAAGAATCTTAAAAATTAGAAAGATTGTTTACCATTTATTGAATTTGTATATAATAATAGCATCTATTATATTACTATTATTCACCATTTGATATTGCTTATGAGTTTAATCCTTTGACAACATTAATTTGATTTCTTTACTTGTGGATAAAAGGGTTAGTTTTAATAGCACTTAAAAAGCATAAGTGGTGAAGGATTTACATGCAAAGATTCGGCAATAAATAGAGGGGAAAAATAAATAATATACATACAAGGCTAATACAGGATGAAAATTGGTGAGGTTTGAACTAGGTGAATAGATTTGGGTGCATATGAAGAAGGAAAGGTTCTTTAAACAAAGGAGACCAAAGTTGATGTCTTGAGGAGATGGTCTTTTTTAAATAATAGAAAGAATTAATGATAATGCTTACAACATGGATCTGCCAGGTAAGTATAGTGTTAATGTTACATTCAATATCACCGATCTTTCTTTATTTGATATAGGTGATACGTGGATCTGCCAGGTAAGTATAGTGTTAATGTTATATTCAATGTCACCGATCTTTCTTTATTTGATATAGGTGATAGTTCAAGGTCAAATCCTTTTAAAGAAAGAAAAGATGATGCAATCTAAGCATCAAAGGATCCATTGGAGGTTTCGATTGGTCCAGTTACAAAGCTTAGGACTAAGTTTCAAAGAGACTTGTAATGGACTTCTTCAAGATACGTGGGTTAAGGTGGATTATAAGAGGATACTAAATAATAACATGCATGCCATAATTAATCTTATTAATGTTTAAGAGGGGTTTGTTGGTGAAATCAAGACCATTACACAAGGATTGAGAGAACAAGACCAGATTCAAATAATTTGACCTTTTGGCTACTTATTTTCTTTTTATCATAACTAGATCTATAGGTTGAATTTTAAGCTGATTCTAGTTGAGTTGAAAACTAGAATTTCATACCTTTCCAACAATATAATTATTATTTTAATTAGTTTATTTTAGTTGAGCTAGAACCAAGAACATTACTTGTTTATTTTATTTATTTTAATTAGTTTTAGCTAGTTTTAGCTTGAATTGATTATTATTTAAATTGAGTTTATATGTGACCCATTAGGGTAATTAGGATTTTTACCTTGGGGTATAAATACTCGTAAGAATAATTTTTAGAACACTTTTACGTAAAAATATTTTAATTTTGGTCGACCTTTGATTGTCAATCTAGATTGTTGATTGAAATTTCAACTCTTTAAAAAATTGACCAATTTTTATTGTAAATTTATACTTGTTTTACTTGTCTCCAGATGTAAACATTGTAATTGAGTTGGTTTAAAGTCTTGTTGTCTTGGAGTAGGTCTTTCATTGTTATAAGCTCATCTTATTTTCAACAAAATTGAATTAGATAAATTCTGAGTTTGCAAATTTCATTAAATTCCACTAGGATTCATAATTGAATAATAACCAAAATGGTCTAATCATTTTTAGAAATGGTTTGATCATTTTTTAAATCAATCTTAAATTATTATTAATATCATGATTCTAATCTGCAATATTTGAATAAATATTATTATTTAGAATCATAATAAAATTAAAATTTATAGTTATGACTAGTGACGAAGCCATAAAATTTTAAATGAAAGAGTATATTATAAATATTTGATAATATAAACATGTGTTATATATAGAGAAATCAATTTAAAATGCACGTACTAATCATGTCAAGCAAAATTAATTTAAAAATATATTTTAAATGAAAAAACTTACATTATAATTATTATTTTTTGAGTTTTTATATTTTAAAATTACTTAATAATAATTTTATTATTAATTTTACTAAAAATATTTTTTCTCAATATATACAATAAAACTTTCATTCATCTATTTCTAAATCTTTTAGGGGCTAGTGAAATTATTAGCAACACTTATTTGTTAATTTGTTATTTTATACAAGTCATTTAAATATAAATATTAATATATATTTTTAATTTTTTTAATTATTCAGTACTTCATTTTTAATTACTAGTACATTGATTATCATCATTTTTCATATGAAATTCATAATAAAATACATATTTATTCATTAAAATTTATTTCAATTCATATTCATATACATATAATATTATATATACACATATTAATTTAAAAAATTCATAAATTATCATATTATTAAGAAATAAAATTAAAATTAAATAAAAAATAAAGAAAACTTACCTAAAATATTAAACATAAAGTATAAAAGGTTACTTAATTAATTAATAGTTTAAAATTAAAAAAATATTAAAAAAAGGTATGAACAATAATTCAATTTTTTTATTAAATTATTATATTAAAATTTTAATAAAAAAATTAAAAAAGAAAGTTGCCCCCTTAATTCCTATTGTAGCTTTTCTACTGGTCATGACATTAATAAAATATTACGGTTTAGAATAATAATATTAATTATAATTTTTATCATGCTTTTTAATTATGAGATGTAATCAAATATAATGTATAATTTTTTTAAATAAAATTATACAGTTTAAGAATATAAAAATTATAAATTATAACACTAATGAATATCACATTTCTAAAATATAACATTCTCATATTATTAATTTCATGGAAACTTTTCTCTACCGTGTTTATTCACCATTTATTTGCATTTTATATTCTATTTGCTCAATTTAGCCTTCATCTCGACTTCAAGACCAGTTCACCAGCACCAGAACCAGCTCCGGCTCCAGCTCCAGCTCCAGCTCCACCAACCCTATTGACAAGACAAGTCCTCTCTCTTGCAGGTGATAGGTACCTTCCAAGTCCCAATCCACCATTTTTATTGCTTGCATCTCACTACATATTCCCTTCTTCTTCTTCTTCTTCTTCTTTCCAGAAATCCACATAGAAAGAACCCAGAAACAGAAAGTGAAAACTAAAGATGGGTTCTGATTCAGTTTTAACATCAACGAAGCCAACACCAATACCAACTCAAGAAGACCCACCAAGCCCATCCACTTCTCTTCTTTCTTTCAACACAGACTCCACTACTGATCCTTCCAATCCACACCACAAACACACTGCCAACTCCGTACTCTTTATCTCTCTTGTAATTGTCACTTGCATCGCTCTCTCCGCTGCTTCTGCTTTTGCCTTTCTCTTCTTTTCCTCCTCCTCCCCATCTCCCTCTGTTACTCCTACAGAAATCCCCTCAGCTTCTCTACAAGCGACGACGCGTCCGTTGACCAAGCTCAACCACTCGGTCGTTCTCTTGATTTCTTCTGATGGTTTCAGGTTTGGCTACCAGTTCAAGACCCCCACACCAAATATTCACCGTTTGATTGCTAATGGGACTGAAGCTGAAACGGGTTTGATTCCCGTTTTCCCTTCTCTTACGTTCCCTAATCATTACTCTATTGTTACTGGCCTTTACCCTGCTTATCATGGTATTATTAACAATCATTTTGTTGATCCAAAAACTGGAGAAGTTTTTACAATGGCAAGTCATGAGCCCAAGTGGTGGCTTGGTGAGCCAATTTGGGAGACAGTGGCTAAACAAGGGTTAAAGGCTTCTACTTATTTTTGGCCAGGTTCTGAGGTGCATAAAGGTTCTTGGACTTGCCCTGAAGGGTTTTGTTTGTTTTATAATGGTTCTGTTCCTTTTGATGAACGTGTTGATACCGTTTTGAGCTATTTTGATCTGCCAGATAGTGAGATTCCTGTGTTTATGACCTTGTATTTTGAGGATCCTGATCATCAGGGTCATAAGGTGGGACCGGATGATCCGGAGATTACTGAGGCTGTTGCTGGAATTGATAGGATGATTGGGAAGTTGATTGATGGATTAGAGGAAAGAGGGGTTTTTGAGGATGTTACTATAATTATGGTTGGTGACCATGGAATGGTTGGTACATGTGATAAAAAGTTGATAATTTTGGATGATTTGGCTCCTTGGATTGATATTTCAACTGAATGGGTTCAGTCCTATACTCCTTTGCTTGCAATCCGTCCGCCACCTGGTTTTGCACCATCGGCTGTTGTTGCAAAGATGAATGAAGGGTTGCAATCAGGGAAGGTTCAAAATGGAAAGAAGTTGAAAATGTATCTTAAGGAGGAGCTGCCTAGTAGGCTTCATTATGCAGCAAGTGATAGAATTCCACCAATAATAGGGATGATTGACGAGGGTTTTAAGGTGGAGCAGAAGAGAACTAATAGGCGAGAATGTGGAGGAGCACATGGTTATGACAATGCACTTTTCTCCATGAGGACAATTTTCATCGGCCATGGTCCTCAGTTTGCAAGGGGACGAAAAGTGCCATCTTTCGAGAATGTTCAGATATACAACTTGATTACTTCAATTCTCAATATCCAGGGTGCTCCAAATAATGGGTCTGTATCTTTTCCATCAACTGTTCTTTTGCCCAATCCTTCATAAATTATATGAATGTCATTTCAATGACGAAGATATAGTGGGCTGGGTTGATTCTATTGCAAGATGATATCAACAATTGTTTAAAGAAGCCTGGTTGTGAGTTGTTAGGTGATGTGGTGGCGCAGAGGGTAACTATATTAGTGTTGATCCTTGTGATTGTTGATTCATGTTCGTTTACATGATCACTTGGCTCCTACTTTTTTTTTTTCATTATTATGAGCTGCAAATTTAAGAGAGGAATCTAGCATAAAAAAATTAATGAATCTGTATTTTTGTAGCATGGCTGTCTGCCTTTCTTATTCTATGAGTTTTCATATTTGATGCACAATAGGAACCAGGTTTATGTTTTACTTCGATTGTCTTCTAATTGTGGCCACTGCCTTGACTGCTTGTCAATATATATAATTCTTTCTTTTTCGGTGGAAACCCAAATCAACCCAAGGTTAACTGTTCACTTCCACATCTTCTATGCCATTTCTGCTACATGTGCTTGTCTTCATCTCAAAAGATTACATATTCAGGATTTAGGCCAAGTTTAAGAGCTCGCACTTGGTAAATATGCTTTTCATTGCCATAATTGACTTCCAACATATCAAATTAAAAGATATTCAGAGAAGATGGTAAAGTTTTATTCTTTTGGAATATTTTAAAAATGGAATGTTAAACTTGTTAAACTGGTTCACTGAATAATTATTTTTTGAATTTAAAGTCTTAAAATATTTTGGCAGCTATTGGTTGTGGTCATAGATTAGAAAGGCAATAGGTGAGTGCCTAATTATTGATGCTCTTACAACACTCAAAGCAACCGATTTCTTTGTGATAGTGATCGACCATTGCTGTCTCAAAATCAGGATTGCATTCTAATTGACCTTGTGATTGTTGCTTAGATGTTTGTATCATAACGGGCATCAGGTCTATGTTTTTGCATTTAATATTCTATGATTGCAGCAAGTGCTTTGAATGCGACAAATAGGATTGTGTATCAATATTATAGCTGGTGGCGAGTTAGAAAGATTGTATCTTTCTGGTTGAAGGATACGCTAACCCAGGATTTCTCTGTGTTTTTTGTTCTTGTATTCACATTGGCAAATTGCATGTGCAGGCTTGAGTTCATATTTTAGATCTTGCTCACTCTTGTTAGTAAATATGCATTTCTGTAAATCTAATGGTAAAATTGTTCAATTTATTGACTAGAACATTAAGTTGTTAAAATTGACATATTGAAATATGGTGTTAGATTTTGTTTGTTGCTATAAAGTATGGAGGCATTAGTGATTGCGTTGGCATTAATTTTCTTACAGCAACTTTAAGAACCCATTTCTTTGTCATAAAATATCTCAAAATCAGGACTGCTTTCTAATTGACCTTACAGAGTGTTTCAGATAATACGAAAAGAGTGTGGATTCTCGTGAAAACAATTCTGTTGTGTGCATGTATTAAATCAACACTGGAAACTCTTATGATCCACAGGCAAGTTTGTTTTAGGATTAAAGGTGAAATGTGCTGATGAGTTGACCTTGTGCATATGCGTCCTTCATCTTCTCCCGTGGGTGAGGACAAGAAAGCCTTTTGTGCATTAGAGTTAAGTTGGAAATCAGAGGTCACGTGGGAATATGTGGGGCAACCATGTTGCGGTGCTCAGTTGCTTGCCTTGTAAGGCAATTTGAGTGCACGGCTAGTTCACTGGATCTCGAAGCAATATTAAGAATTAAACGGACATTAGAGAATGAATTGATGCTGCAACTGCTGAACTTGCTTATAATGAGAGATGCAACAGGGTTACATGGAATTATGGCACTGTTTGTTGAGCACAGAAGTCAACAAGTGGAAGTGCAAGGTTTCCTGTGTTCTTTGGTACCTCAACTTCTCCAATGAACATTTATTTAGAAACAGAGAACCCGAGATCATCCCTGTTTTCTTGTCTGTACCATTTCGCCTAATTTCCTAGTTCTCGATTGGAAAACATGATTTGGTGGTCTGTATACCATATAGCCGTGTTTTTGTGAAACAGCTACAAGTGAGAAAAGGAAAGCACAGTGAGTCAGAGTTGCCAATCAAGACTGACATAAGTTGAGACCTGGTAATGACGTGTAGCATAATTCCTTTCAATTAGAGCTCAGTAGTCACACATATCCTGTAAAAAACCAATGCTTCCGTTTTCAAGGAGTCAATATTTATGAGGTTTTTTATTTTTTTTAAACAATCGACGTAAGCTTGTGATGTATTAAATTTACCTGGTGAAAACTTAATCTGACTATAGAAACTCATGCTTTGTTGCGGATGCTGAACATAAATTCATAATATATCATATTGACACGGTGGAAACAATGATGTCCAAACTCCATTTTTTTTAAATAAAATATAAACGATGTTTTCTTGAATGTAAAAAAATAGGCAGACCATGAGAATTCTTGTACAATATCCTAAACTTGGTTTAGCATGTTGATTTTGAAACCTTTTGGGTCAATTACTTTCCTAACTTAAGCCTTCAAATTAAAGGATGTGAAAATTGTTAAGACATGATGTAGTTGTTATGATATATTAAAAAATAATCTAAATAATTTATCAAAACATGAATTTATCTAAAAAAATATAATTATATTTTTTGTTTTAATATCAAGAAAATAACAACATATATTGGATGATTCTCGATCAATTTAGATTGCCAGTCAAATTCATAATTTAGAACATAAACATGATCATAATGCAATAACATGCAATAAACCAGTTGAGTAGACATTTCTTTTCTTTTTCTTATCTTGTTGTTGTTCTAGTTATATCTTTTTTAGGTTTGTGTTGGATGAAATTAGATATTAAATTAAAGAGTTCTTAAAAATTCATAAACTAATTTTTTTTTAAAAGAGCTTGTCTTTTTTCATCCTTTTATTTTTTTCCAAGTGGGTTTTTTTTAGAGTGGTGTTGGATGAATTTTAATAGTAAATTAAAAAGTTATCAGAGATTAAAAAAAGAGGGCTTAGGCTTGAGTGGGACGAGATTCGGGATTCAATTGAATGATTATGATAGAATCAGAAACAAACTAAATATAAAGGGAAAAAAATATTTAGCGCATACAATGCATGTACTAAAGCATCAGAAGAGTAGTTGAGTTTTAGTATTGTATATGGGCTCCTTAAATCTTCAAAGATGAGCTTTTTAAGTGTTATTGAAATTTTTTCGAGAGGTTATTCTGCACAAGGCAACACGTGATATTTATCTTGCCATGATGTGATGTTAGAGATCACTATTTATTTTCTCCCTCTCTCTCTCTCCTTTCCCCTTGCTTTCTGCCATTGAATTCTTTGTTCTTCCCCAAGCGCTGTCTTTTTTTCTAATTATCAAATGTAATTCCTCCAATTTTAATCTCTTTAAAAACAAAAAATTCAAACAATTTGTTGCAAGATGTTTCTCTAATTATGCAAGAAGGCCACAACAAGAAAATATAAACAAAATATCAAGACCATTTGCAAGATAGATTAGATTAAATTAAAAAAAAATAACATGGCAAAAACAAAAAAAAATGAAAAAAAATTGTATTTTTACACATAATGTAATTGAGCTCATAGCTATAGCAACTACAACAATGAATTACCTGATATTTGGAAGTGTGGTTGCTGTTATTTTTTAAATAGTTTTTCATGCTAAAATATATATCAATGATTTTTTTTTAAAAAAAAATATTTTTGACATCAGCATGTTAAAATAATTTGAAAACACTAAAAACATATTAATTTAAAGTTAATAAAAAAATAAAAAAATTTAAATTTTTTCAAAAACACTTTTAAATTACAGAAACAAACAGGATAAGTTTTTCTTAATATATCCAGTAACTCTTTTTTATAAATATAAATAAAAAACAAACTATGTGAAGCATATACCCTTTTCTCCCTGATGATGGAGAAAGCCATCTCAAACTTCAATTTTTAATATATTTTTTAATTTTTTATATTTTTTAGATTTAATTTTTTATATTTTTCTTATTAGTTATTTTATTTAAAATAATTTTTAAAATTATATATTTTTTAATTTCATTCTTATCCAACTTTTTAATTTGTAAGATTTGTTTCTTATTATTTTAATATTTGTTTTAAAAATAAAGTATTAATAAATTATTTTTCAATTCATTTTCCATAATATAACTAAACACTGAAAAGTATTTTCCAGTTCATTTTTCATAACACTATCAAATATTAAAAAATAATTTACTTTTTAAAAATTTAATTTTCTCAAAATTTATTTTTTTTTTAAAAAAAACCTTTCATACAAACAAACATACAACCATATTCTATTTCTTGACCGTTGCTTGAGGTTGATCTTCAAAGGTTTGAGGAGGTAGTAGCGATTTCGAAACTCCAAAAGCAGTTTTCTTAGTTTGCATTGAAAATAAATCTTCTATCACTTTCCGAACAAACGTGATTAATTAATGACAAAAAATGAAAGATTGAATTTTCTTCTTTCAAATTGCATCTTGGAATGATGTGCCAGCCAAGTGCAAGTTTTATTTTCAACCTTATAAAATGCTACTAGTTACAATAAAATTTATATCTGGCTTTTCTTTCTTTCTTTTTTTTTTGTTAAATTCCTATTTATAAAATTATTAAGAATATAGATCCAAAAATATCTTTTACCACACTTGCTCATTGGTTTTGAAGTATGTGATATACAATATATTTAAAAATAATTATATGATATAATAGCTACTAATAATGAGTTGTTACACTATTGAGCGTGATTATATACATGTGGACATACTCTAACATAAATATGAATTAATATTGTTTTTGTAGGATATGTGATAATAAAAAAAGTTATGTTAATACTAAATGCTAAGTGCCAACCATAACCCAATAATTGGGTTTGGACATGGCAACCTAATCCTAATTTCAGGGTATTATAATGGTATTATGATAGAGTTGGATTCAAGAATAGCTATCATGAACCCAACTTGGATAGTGGCAGATTAGACCACTAGGATCTTCTAGGTCCAAGCTGTAGCCTAAATCTAAGCTAGATAAACTATATTGCAAGGACTTTTAAGGCATAAGCTTGAGCCCTCTCTTGGGTATGATAGGCTCAGGTTAGTTTATCTTAAATTCATCATTTATGGTAACTTGGGTTTGAACACATGAATTCTATACCTATTAGCAGACCACTTTAAATCTTTAAATTTAAAGCAACTCAAAGACTTATAGTTGCACCCAAATAATTTATCAAAAGATCATATTGTTTAATATCCCTATGTGTGACTATGATTGTGAATCATAGGCAATCTAAATGTTTTCATATCCAAGAGTGCAATTAGAATTATGAAACATGAGAATTTAAAGGAAATTATGTCAAAATGTCAAAAAAATGTTAAAAAAAGATTGTGTCATATATCTAAATCATGAAACACATGACTGAAGGGATAAGACCTTATTAATGAGGGGCAAACCTATATAATCCCTACAACCATCTCTTTTCTTTATTTCTTCATAAATCAAAAGCTTTTCTCTTATTTTTAATGGTTTTTAGGCAACAATCCTAACAACCCTTGCAGTTAAATCACTAAATCACCTTAAAAAATATTTCGCCTTGATTTTGGTCATTGATGAAGACATTCAGGGTTTGATTTGACATTTATTTAGATTGCATATAAGAGATCACAATCACCATCAATGTTTTGTTTTATTAATGATATAGTAGACATTTGGTAATGAGATTGCATCTGTGTTTTGTTTAAAACACAGATGCAACTTGTTTGGTAAAGAAAAATACACAGTTTAGTTTGTATGGGCCCTACATGTTTTTGCGTTTGAGATGCAAGAAAAGAAAATGCAGCAAAATGTTGCTTCTTGCTCACTATTCATGCTAATTGCACGATTCATTAAACAGTGCAATTAGTATGAACAGTGTAAATTAACATATTATTCATGTGAATAGTACAATTCTCTTGCATTGTTCACGTGAATTTTTTTTAGTGTGTTAATTTTTTTAAAAAATTAGTTTAGAGTGAATTAAATTTACTCGCATTATGATGTGAGTAATTTTTATTTTTTAAAAACTAGTATAAAGTAAATTAAATTCACTCGCACTGTAATATCAATTTTATACCTGATAATATTTTATTTAATTTTATTACATGCTTAAAAACTTATGAAAAATATAGTTTTTATCAGATGAATTTTGTACTTAATCGAATTATAAATAGTTTAATAGAATAATAAAAACTATTTTATATAAAGTATTATTTATTTCATGATGTAATAGAAGTAATTAATTTTACAATATTTAAATTTAAAACCATCAATATTAATATATATTTTTTAAATCATTTTATAACCTTAATTTCAAAAGCATTCTTAACCAAACACATTAAACTACAATTTTAACTAAATATTTATTTTTTCAAATCAACCTCAACTAAAATTACTTTTTATAAAATATTTTTTTCAAACTAAAACCACAACCACAATAACTACTATAATACCAAACACACTCAACAAAATTTATGATATTTCTTGAATTTATAAAGGATGGACCTAAATAGGCCGACAAACTAGTTTGAGCTGTTTATAAATAAAAGAGCTTTACGAGAAGACTAGTTTAGGTCTAAAAAGTTGGAACAAAGGAAGAGAGATGAGTTCAAGCATGTTATGGCCAAACTAAAAGGAGAGGGATCATTTGGATACAAGGTTAGCAATATTGAAAATAGAGGTAAAAGACCCTTTATAGAGACAACCGTCAAGGTAATTAAATAGTTTAGGGCTCATTTGAAAGACATATGACATATCAAAATCACCATAAAGCTATATTAGAGATGCTAATGTCAAACTAGAAAAGGGATACATAATCAAAAATTCCCCATCATGTATATATAATTGATAGACAAAGTGAAAAGGCTTAGATAGGAACTACAAATAATTGTGTTCATCTACATGTTTAAGTATAGGCATGAGCAATGCCTTATTAGTTTCACAAGTAGAATATTTATCCATTATAATATATATGTTATCCAATTGCACCTAAACAAGTAGGAACCTAGATACATTCAAGAATGTAGGGGGAATCTTAGGGATGAGGCTATTAGATTTTTCAAAACATATATATGTAATGAAAACAATAAATTTAAATTTTATTAAAAGTCTTAAGAATCTCATTACATAATTGAAGATTATTTAGGTTTTAAATATAAGTTACTTGAAGAGAAGATTTTTTTTTTAGGTTTGATTAATTTTTTCAAGGTTAGGTGATCACAAATCATAAGTCGTTCAAGTGTTTGATTTTTAACAGTAATCCATACAAATTACTAATACAAAATTTTCTAAAATCTTTTTTTAGGAGAGATAGATTGTTATACCTATAAATGCTAGCTTTATTTATTCTGTAACTTACATAATTTACAAGGAAAACTTAATAACCCTATAAATAAAAAAAATCAATTTTCCCTTAAATAATATCATATATATTATTTCAAAATAATTTTAATTTTTTTTCAACCAAGTCCTTGCTTGATAAAATTATAATTTCTTATATAAATTATATTTTAATCCTCAACTTTTAAAATTTAATTACAATCAAGTCATACTTGATTTATTATCTTACTTTAATTTCTAACTAATAGTTCTTAATATGTAAAACTCATCAGATTCCTAATAAGTTGATCTAAATATAAATTATAATTTTAAATCAAGTATAATTAAATTAATTAAATAATTTAATTTATTATCAATTTAATAATTAATTAATCTATATTTGAAGATCAAATACATCATTTAATAATGCATCATGATTCGCCAAATATTAGAAAATGTATAAGTTGTGTGACTCAATCTTTTAGTAAATAATTTCTTAATGTAATTATTATCCCTTCATCAAGAATATTTTGATTTAGATATTATAACATGAAGTGTGGTTCTTTTGTCGAATCCTGTTTATTTTCTACATTATAGTCATTAATTATTTGAATAAAATTGAAAACTCTTTTCAAATATCATTTCACCTTGTGCAAGAATTTCATAATTAATATTATTTGAGAATATATGAAACATTCTCTCTAATTCACGTTCTCTCTAATTCACCTAGGGTGATTAATCCTTTCTTGATAACTCAAATACATTCATATAAGTTATGGTATACCTAATATTTTTCCTTGATTAGGACAACATGTTCTCAGGATTAAAACATAGATACTGTTATCATTTACTCAACTATCACATAAGCCTTTTCATAGATAATTATGATCTCTTTGTTGCGATGTCGCGGTCACACAAATTAATTACTAGAAATATGCATAGGAAAACATTCATACTCATTCATAATACAAACTGAAAATAAATGGAAGAATAAATCTCACAGTTCTTGAAATCTGAAAGTTTCTGCGTCCTTGCAACCAAGAAAAGAGCTTAGCCTTGCATATCTATTGAACAACTACTCCTAAAGATAAAAGAAAGCATTATTTCTAGTATGTAGAGAGGAGAGTTTGGGTTTCTTCACTTCTAGTTGCTACCACCTTTCTTTGGTTCTATTGCACTCCCCCCTCTCCTTTCTTGGCTCTCTTGGTGTCTATATATAGGCTTTAATGACAGCTTCTCTTGCTTCTTTATCAATAATGGTGGCTACCAAACTTGCCAAACTTTGACATTAGTAGTCACCACAAACAATCCACCATTGCAGCCTCCTTCTTTGACAATGGCAGCATTCCAACTT
>SRLM01000176.1:90361-104334 GCA_015708895.1 Populus ilicifolia
CTCTTGCTTCTTTATCAATAATGGTGGCTACCAAACTTGCCAAACTTTGACATTAGTAGTCACCACAAACAATCCACCATTGCAGCCTCCTTCTTTGACAATGGCAGCATTCCAACTTGCAGCTGGTTTGTGGTTGGTGATTTGAGGTTGGTGGATTGAGGTTGGTGGCTACTTTTCTTGACCTTCTAGATTGGTTTACTAGAGGGGCTAAATTGCTGAAATTATAACTTGGATGATAGTTTAGAAGCTTCGAAACATAATTTGGATTCATTTCTTCACGAAACCTGATTGCTGGCAGAATTCAGTTGTCATCTTTGGAAAATCATATCGCCCTCATCTGACATCGTTTGTGGCTGAAACTTGGAGAGTTTCTAGACCTTTGCATCAGGAATCCAACACAATTGAGTTTGCATCAATTGGACTTCTATAGCTCCAGATATGGAATTTTGAATGGACAAAGGTCAACAGTGGCAGAATACGAGATTTGACTTTGAAGGATGTGATTTCCATGATCTTCCTCTTCTTATTTTTCTTGCATTACATTTCCAGAAAGGTATGGATGTTAGCTTTTTAAAGCCACTAGAATCACTTCATTTTGATCTCTAGAACTCACGCTCTGCACAAAACATCGACTGAACGTCAAATCTACCAATTATCTCCAACTTACTCCTTTTTGCTTTTTTTCATTCAAATGTGCCTTCAAAACATAAAACAAAGAATATCAAGGCATTTTACATATAAAATATGGACAAAACATTAGCTAAATATGGGTGAAACTATCGAATAATATGGTTACATCACTCTTCATATAAAACTCTTATGTAAGTGAATTTAATATACATGTCATATGATAATCATCTATATATTTATTAGTTCTAGGTATATCTCATACCTCAATTTATAATAATATTTGTTTTTTTATAAAAAAATAATATTTATTATTCTCAATAACTCAAATTAATATCCAATCTTAATAGAGTATAAACAATGAACATTTAAGAATAATCTTTTAGTGTAATAAAAATCTCATAATTATCATAATATTATAATGTCCTTTACAAATCACTTTTGTTCTAAAAAATTTAACTTTACTATAGATTTATTAATAAACTATTAGATTCATCAATCAAATATAAATGAATATTAAAGATAAAAAAATCTTTATTGATAATAAATATAAATAAATTTAATATCACATATAACCACCTGATTAACTACAAAACATATACAATAATAAATGGTAACTACCACCTTTTGAGATGGTTGTCAATATAGGGGAGTTATACTCATATGATATGATGTACCAACATGAGCAATTGATAAAGTAAAAAAAAGTGTTAATATAAATATCTTATTGCCAATCAAATGGTTAGACGTGAAACTGATTTTATTCATATAAAATATATATTTTATTATTATTTGTAAATGCATTCCTTATCTTTGATGTTTATTTAAGTTTGATTAATAAGTTTAGAGTAAATATAAATTCTGAGGAAAAAAATATTTTGCAAAAGAAATTATAAGGTAGTTATAATTACAAGAATATATATTGTATTAAAGCATTGTTCTTAATTATTCATGTTCATACTCTATTAAGAATGGACATCAATCAATGACTTGGTGATCTCAAGTTTAAAGATTATCATGTATATAACTATCATTTGAACCTTTTCATTATAGAAAATCTCTTTATATAATTTTTTTATATAGGTTAGTTTAATGTACTTGTCAAACTTAAATGAACATTATAGATAACAAATGCATTTATAAATACTAAAAAATATGTGTTTTGCATGAATAAAACTAGTGTCATGTGTAAAATTACTTGATTGACAATAGAGCATTTAAATTAACATCTTTTTTCTTTTGGTCCAATTGTTCATGTTAGTACTCTTTCATAGCATAAGAGTACGACTCTCCCATATTAACAACTAGCTTAAAAGGTGATAGTTATTACTTGTTACTGTATATATTTTGTAGTCAATCAATTGATTAACCTTTTTATTAAATTTTATAGAATTGTTTTTCAAGAAAAAATATATTACCTAAAATTTCTAAAGTTTAGGAAATCATCAAAATTGAGTTTTATTTAATATTTCTAAATGTTAAAAATATTATTTTGAAATTACTTACAAAGCCAATAATCTGCATTGTACTTAATTATGCATATTAATATGTTTTTATTCATGATAAATGATTAAAGGTATCAAAAGGCCAATGTGATTGTGTTTTTGTTTTTTTTAATGGCTAAATGGTTGTAATATTAAATAAAGCTCGCATGTCTTGCCTTTTTTCTTAAATTTTTTTTCTTATAGGTTATAAAATCCTTTTTCTCTTATAATTCCTTTTAAATATAACTTGAGGTTTTTGTACAATTATATAAATATTATATAATTAAAAAAATAGTTACAGTAAATAATACAATTATAGTGCTTGCAAGGACTTATGAAGATTTAAATAAACTATCTTTGTCTTGACCATCTAATTCCTTTTGATAACTTGAAAAAATTAATTTAGATACATCCATAATCATCTAATTAGAATGACATAATAGTAGTGTATGTTTATATATAATTATAATGTATGAAATATTACTAATGTCATGGAATAGTTGGCTTAGTGACAAAACTTAGGGCTAAGAAGTTCAAAAAAGTTTTTAATGCACTTTTTCAAAACATATGGACTAAGGAGGAATTCAGAAAGATATTAAATAATAAAAAATAAATCTTGATTTATTTAATTTATGTTCAAAAGGGGCTTATAGGTAGGCATTCAGATATTATAAAAAAATTTGAACAATAAAAATCAAATATGTCAATTTTAACATTTCGCTACTGATTTGATCATAACTAGCATTACGTAAGGAATTTAATATGATTCAAGTTATATTGTAAAGTATACATTTATAGTTTTTTAGTGATATATGGAAGTCTTCTAATTCATTAAGATCATGGAGAAACATGTGTTTGAACTTGAGGTTTAATTTTACAGTAAAACAACTTTAGTCTTATTAAGATTAGTTCAACTATTGTTTTATTTATCTTTTAGTTATTAGTAGAACTTTAAAAGATATTAGTTCATTTATTCAAATTTAGGTTCATTAGATTATTATTATTAGTAGTAATAGTATTAGTACTCGGTTTTTTCATATTTATTAGGGGATATTTTATTAGGTTCAGGATTCTTTCTAGTATAAATATTTTTTATAGATAATTTTTTAAAAAAGAATATTAAAAAAATTGATATTATTTCTATCTTTTATATGGTTAAATGATTCTCATGCTAAGTTCTTGATTGAACATATAAATTTTTGAAATAATTGATCAACTTCATTGTGGTTTTATACTATTTATTCATCTCTTTTTACAAGCATAGGGTTGGGGTAATCATTATGTATTACTTTAGTTTTCGAAAGTTGGTTCTTATTGGGTTAACTTGCAAACTATTAAAATATAATTCTAGCATATAGTAGGAGGTGTCCACATCATTTGATATCATAGCTTAAGCTATTATTAGGTGATATCCCTTTAATTTTTAGTTTATGTTGTTTTTTGATTTTTTTTATTCTTAGTTTTCACTAAGGTCTTGTTTTTTTAAGTATATTTCTCTTATTATTTCAAAATTTTCATCAAACCTTATATCAAAAAAATAAAACCTTGCTTTGTTTCTTGGTTTTATAGAACACATAAAAACAAATTGTGTTTTTGATCTTCATCTTTTATCTTTCTTGATTTAATCTTAGAGGAAAAAAGAAAAAGAAATCTTGTTTTTATCGAATTATGTGAGTATAAAAAAAGATGAAAAATTATAAAAATTAACTGATTGAATTAACAAGTTAGGGCATAATCAAATATAAGCCCTTGAATTCTGGCTGAGAGTTTCTTGAATATTTTTTTATTTTTTTTCAAAAAGACATGTACTAAATCTTGATATTAGTAAATTGAATTCTCATTATTCTTGAATTGTCTTTCCATGTTTCATTTAAATTTGGGAAATATAGATCTTTTTTATTTTATTTTAATTTTTTTCTTGAAATTCTTGAAGTTGAATTTTGAATTCTTTAATTAGTTAGTTTTCTTTGAATATTTAACATGAACTCCATTGCTTTTGTTTCATGTCTTCTTTTTGTCATTCTATTTTGCATGAATTTACTTTGTTATTCATAAATTTGACCTCAAGTTTTGTTTTGATTAGTTTCGTCTATTTCTTGACTCTTGATTCTTAATTATTATAAAATTATTATGTTTTTTTTATTTGATAAGTTTTTAAGCTACCTTTAAGGACCTAAGTAAAGGAATAGTAAAGTAAAGGGTATAATGAGATTATTAAAGTGAAGAGCCCAATTAAATTGTGTAAAACATGAGTAAAATGACATTAAATCAAATATAAACACATGAAGGGGTGTAAGAAAATTCTTCTTTGCTACTAACCTTTATTAAAGATATTTACAATATCAACAAAAAATATGACACAATTGTAGACGAAGGATCCTATAGAAAGGCAAGATAGGTTAGAGGTAATGATGGAGGCTTTAATGGGAAAGATGGATAAATTAAGTACTAAAATAAATACCAGACATGAAATTCCTAAATGTAAGTACTAAGATAAATAATAGACATGGTATTCCTAGTTATAAATAAAATGAGGTTAAAATGTTTACTAGATGAGCACTTTTTCTCTAGATGAAAATATAAATAAGAACTCTAATAATGATGAGGATAATGATATAGTTAATCATGGAAGGAAGTCTTATACACACCAAATCCCTTACATGAGACACAACAAATGATAGGGTTTGGTGGTTGATTGATACTTAAAAGTATATTTTATCAAGGTTTTATATCATCATTTTGCACCTGAAATATCAATTACTCCTTAACTAAAGCATGTTTTATAATAATATATCTAATAATATAAGAGATACATTTAATTTGTGGTAAATATTTATTTTAAATACAGGCCTATCACATAAATAAAATGATTGATTGATGAATTTAAGAACTAAAATTGAAAAGATAAAGATATTACCAAACTTAAAAAAGAGATGTCAGTGCAGTCTAAACCGGAACACTGTTCAATAATTAGATCATATCTAGAGCTGTAGATCTTAGATTTAGATCCACTTTATATGGATGGAAAAGTAAGACATAGGCCTACAACTTTTATAGGAGCCCAAGATTTAAAAACACCATTTTCAAGTCCAAATTGTAGCAATAACAAAGAAGTCCGAATCTGTCGTCCAGCCTGAGCACTATTCAGTATTTGACCCATTTATGGAGTTCTAGAAGTCCAAATGAATTGAATGTTTTACACAAGAAAGCTGAGATAATTTCCTACAACTTTCATGTTTCAAGTGGCTCCAATTTTGACTTTATCAATAACATTTTGGGCAGATAAGAGAAGATAAGGATTGTCACTAAGTCAAGAGTTGGTCACCCACTCATCAATTAGTCATCAAATCAATAGTTTCTAATTTTGGCCTATAAAAGGAGGCATTTGCCATGCATTTAGGCATCTTGGTTTCCAGATCAAGATCATGCTCTTGCTTTCTCTCTTGTATTTTTTTTGTATTGCTTATGCGTTGCTTTCATTAATATTAAGTTTATGCCTTTCATTTCCTTTCCTTTACTTAGTTAACTTTTATCTTATTTATGTTCTTATTTTGTTTATCTATTTTTCTTTCTTTCATTATGTTTAGCTAAGTTTAGTATGTCAAGGTGAAAAGGTTACACTAATAGTGTAAGAATAAGTATAGTATAAACTTAATATGAATTTTAATGTTTGATGCTAACATGTTTTGTATTTATTATCTTGTTTACTCTTTAATACTTTATTTGTTAAATGACTAATCTTGATTTATGTTGTATAACCGACACCTGAGCTATGAAACCTCTTTTGTGTGTGGTTTCCAATTGACTAATAAGAGTTTATACTATACTTGTTTGACATACCATTAGTAGATCCTCTAACCTTGATATTTATTGTTATCGTTGTTAAATCTTTACGTTAATATTTCATCTCAAAGTTCTCATCTTCTTCTTCTTTTTCTTTTTATTTTTCTTTATTATTATTACTACTACTACTACTACTATTACTATTACTACTACTACTACTATTATTGTTATTATTATTATTATTATTATTATTATTATTATTATTATTATTATTATTATTATTACTGTTATTACTATTATTGTTGTTGTTGTTATTGTTATTGTTAATGTTATTGTTATTGTTATTGTATTATTATTATTTATAATTTGTACAATTAACCTCCTTGTAGTTCCACCCCGGTCTTGCTGGGTTATTTATTACTTCGATACTCCTATACTTAGGAGTAGACAACAATCTTTTCATCATATCAAGTTTTTGGCGTCGTTGCCAAGGAGATAAGTTTTATATAAATTATAATTTTTATTTTATTTTCTTTTTTCACTTTTCTTTTATATAACTTTGTTTCTTTTCTCTTGTTTCTTCTTTTTTTGTTTTTTTTCTTTTATTCTATTTCTACACGTGCATGAAAATGTGGTCACGTACATCAAGTGGTGGACTTGGTAGGGTATCCTCATCATTTTCAGAAAATATGACCGAAGAAGATAATCAATCACTTTATAATGAGAATAACCGTGCTAGAACACTTAGAGACCACATGAATCCCACAAGAATAAGTGCACCATCATGCATAGTTTTTCCTCCCGATGCATCTTATTTTAATTTTAAACCATGCATTATTTAATGACACGATGAAAAGATTGATGTCTTCTCCCAAGTGTAGGAGTGTCGAAGTAATAAATAACCTGGCAAGACCGGGGTCGAACTACAGGGAGGTTATTGTACAAACAACAATAATAACAATAACAACAATAACAACAATAACAGTAACAACAACAACAACAACAACAACAACAACAACAATAATAATAGTAATACTAGTAATAGTAGTAGTAGTAGTAGTAATAATAATAATAATAATAAAGAAAGAGAAGAAGATGATGGTGGTGATGATTATGAGAATTTGGAGATAGAATATTAAGGTAAGGATTAAGTAGTGATAATATCAAATGTCAAGGTTAGAGGTTCCACTAATGGTATGTCAAACAAGTATAGTATAAACTCTTATTGTTCAATTGGAATCCACACATAAAGGAGGTTCCAATCAGATTATAGATTGTTAACATGATTACATTAGTCATCTTATTCAATTAATGCTAATACTTGTAAATTTTTGTCAAGCATTCATGATTATAACTTATGTTGACAACAAATCAAGTTCCTTTCATAGCTCAGGTGTCAGTTCTACCATACATTATGAGCTATGAAAGTGCCAAGCATTTGTTGTACCAATTGTTATACAACATAAATCAAGATTAGTCATTTAACAAGCAAAGTATTAAAGAGTGAACAAGATAACAAATATAAAACATGTTAGTATTAAACATTAAAGTCCATATTAAGTTTATACCATACTTATTCTTACACCATTAGTGTAACCTTTTCACCTTGACATAATTAACTTAGCTAGACATAATGAAAGAAAGAAAAATAGATAAACAAAATAAGAACATAAAAGTTAACTAAAGAAAGGAAAGGAAATGAAAGGCATAAACTTGATATTAATGAAAACAAAGCATAAAGAATACAAAGAGAGAAAACAAGAGCATGATCTTGATCTGGACACCAAGATGCCTAAATGCATGGCAAATGCCTCCTTTTATAGGCCAAAATTGGGAACTATTGATTTGATGACTAATTGATGAGTAGATGGCCAACCCTTGACTTGGTGACAATCCTTATCTTCTCTTGTCTGCCCAAAACGTCATTGATGACATCAAAATTAGAGCTACTTGAAAACATGAAAGTTCTAGGCAATTGTCTCAGCTTTCTTATGTAAAACATTTAGCTCCTTTCGACTTCTAGAACTCCAGATATGGCCAAAATACTAAACAGTGCTCAGGCTGGAGGACAGATTCGGGCTTCTTTGTTGTTGCAACACTTTGGACTTGAAAAGGGCCTTTTCAGATCCTGGGCTCCATATAAAACTTGTAGGCCTATGTCTCACCTTTCCATCCATATAAAGTAGACCTAAATCCGAGATCTATAGCTCCAGGTATGACCCAATTACCGAACAGTGTTCCGGTTTGGATTGCACCGACATCTCTTTTTTAAGTTTGATCATCTCTTTGCCTTTGCAATTGAAGTTTTTAAAGTCATCAATCAATCCTTTCATTTATGTGATAGGCCTGCATTTAAAATGGACATTTACCACAAATTAAAGGTATCTTATATTATTAGATAAATTATTATAAAACGTACTTTAGTTAAGGAGTTATTGATACTTCAAGTGCAAAATGATGATATAAAACCATGATAAAAATGCACTTTTGAGTACTAATCACACCCCCCAGCTAGCTTAGTAATCAAAGCGTTAAAATAGAAAAATAATTTGCAAATTTCACAAAGCAAGGTATTCATCATTTAATTTTCATTACTCTATCTAGATATATTTATATACCTGCTCAATACCTCTTAACAAGATATTCATAAACCTTTCTTTTATGCTCAATATATCAACATATAATTATAGGGCTTTTCTTGGAAGAAAACAAAATTTGTGTTCTAATGTTTAAGGTTAACTTCCTTGGGTTAGGATTATTATTTTTATCTTTTTTTTTGTTTTTTTAATATATATACATATAATTTAAAACATCATGCATCTTTAACTCATGTAACGAGCTTTCAGCTAATGACTCACAGACCAGTTGGTCTTAGGGCATTAGGTGTTAAGACACCCCTACGAGCTTAGTAGCTCGGGTCGCAGATACTAATATGTAGATAGTGCAATGTTTGATTCCCTTAAGCTTTTCTCCTCAACCCATGTAACAAGCGTTGGGCCAATAGCTCCCAAGTCAGTTGACTTTAGGGTATTAGGTGTTAAAACACCCCTTCGGGCTTAATTGCTTAGGTTAGGGAGGCTACGAAACCAAACTTATCTACATTTTTATTATTATCATTCATTTTTTTCTTTTTCTTTCTTTTTTTTTCTTTTTTTTTAATCATATACTATCTCTTCCCTTAGTTGTTACCTTTAACAAAAGAACATAAATAATGTAATAATCCAATATGCAACCCACAATCATATGTTGAAGTATGTGTGTGTAAATTAAGGTTTAAGAATACATGCTAAATAAGTATATGAGCAGACTTAGATAACAATGCAAGAGTTTATAAATCTGAATATTTCAAGAAGTATTATGATAGACCTTGTTATGAATGGTTACTAAGATGCGTCTCAAGAGTCACTTTAACAAAAGACCTCCTTTACTCTGCCATCCTAATAACAACCATTTTGCACATGCTTTATGAAATAGAAAACACAGTTTTTTTTTTAGCTACTACCCTCTCCCCCCAACTAAAAGAAGACATTGTCCTCAATGTTTAAAGGTAGAAAGATAGAGTATAGAAGATATCACCTGAAATAATGAACACTAACAAACCTGAAAGACACTGAAACAAATATAAGTAACAACAAAACACAATAATAAAACTAAAAGACACAAAGAGCATGTGTATGTATAGGTAGTTGTGATTGTGGCTCACATCTTCCCTTGGTTTTACGTCCAAGAACGGCTTAAACACCCTTTATGGGTCGGGGAGAGGCTTCCCATCCAGTTTTCTTAAAAACTAGCAAACAAGGTCTTTTTTAATCAGATTCCCAAGACTAAGTCGATCATGTTCTTTATAAAATAGTGGCTATAAATCATGAATTACATGATGCACATCTCCACTAGGATGCGTCTCAAGAGTCAATAGAAGGTTATCTAAAGACTCCTTACTGAGGCCATCCTCAATGAATTATATTTTATCTTTAGGGTTTATAGATACCATTCCTAAAGAACGACATTGTGTATTACAAGTCCATCTAGCACATCGATGACAAACTTGCAGTTGTTTTGCACAACGTATAGTATAAACTCTTATTGTTCAATTGGAATCCACTAATGGTATGTCAAACAAGTATAGTATAAACTCTTATTGTTCAATTGGAATCCACACATAAAGGAGGTTCCAATCAGATTATAGATTGTTAACATGATTACATTAGTCATCTTATTCAATTAATGCTAATACTTGTAAATTTTTGTCAAGCATTCATGATTATAACTTATGTTGACAACAAATCAAGTTCCTTTCATAGCTCAGGTGTCAGTTCTACCATACATTATGTGCTATGAAAGTGCCAAACATTTATTGTATCAATTGTTATACAACATAAATCAAGATTAGTCATTTAACAAGCAAAGTAATAAAAAGTGAACAAGATAACAAATATAAAACATGTTAGTATTAAACATTAAAGTCTATATTAAGTTTATACCATACTTATTCTTACACCATTAGTGTAACCTTTTCACCTTGACATAATTAACTTAGCTAAACATAATGGAAGAAAGAAAAATAGATAAACAAAATAAGAACATAAATGAGATAAGAGTTAACAAAGCAAAGGAAAAGAAATGAAATGCATAAATTTGATATTAATGAAAACAAAGAATAAAGAATACAAAGAGAGGAAAGAAGAGCATGATCTTGATCTGGATACCAAGATGCCTAAATGCATGGCAAATGCCTCCTTTTATAGGCCAAAATTGGGAACTATTGATTTGATGACTAATTGATGAGTAGATGGCCAACCTTTGACTTGGTGACAATCCTTATCTTCTCTTGTCTGCCCAAAACGTCATTGATGACGTCAAAATTAGAGCTACTTGAAAACATGAAAGTTCTAGGCAATTGTCTCAGCTTTCTTGTGTAAAACATTCAGCTCCTTTCAACTTCTAGAACTCCAAATATGGCTAAAATACTAAACAGTGCTCGGGCTGGAGGACAGATTTGGGCTTCTTTGTTGTTGCAACAATTTGGACTTGAAAAGGGCCTTTTCAGATCCTGGGCTCCATATAAAACTTGTAGGCCTATGTCTCACCATTCCATCCATATAAAATAGACCTAAATCCGAGATCTATAGCTCCAGGTATGACCCAATTACCGAACAGTATTCCGGTTTGGATTGCACCGACATCTATTTTCTAAGTTTGATCATCTCTTTGCCTTTGCAATTGAAGTTCTTAAAGTCATCAATTAATCCTTTTATTTATGTGATAGGCCTGTATTTAAAATGGACATTTACCATAAATTAAAGGTATCTTATATTATTAGATAAATTATTATAAAATGTACTTTAGTTAAGGAGTTATTGATACTTCAAGTGCAAAATGATGATATAAAACCATGATAAAAATGCACTTTTAAGTACTAATCATTCAACTTTTACCTTCTTTTCATGGATTAGAATTGGGAAATCCATGCTTGCATTTAAGGAAATTTAAGGAGGTCTACAACACATATAATAATTTAAATTGTTGCATGAACACCATCAAATTAAAGCTTTTTTCTTTTTTATTAAAAGATAAAGCTAAACATGACTACAAAATTTTAGACCAGGATCCATTCATGTTTAGGATAAAATGCAACAATAGTTTTTAAAGAAGTTTTTTCCATCTCATAGAACAAACTCGTTCAAAAGACAAATAACTACTTTCACTAAAAAACCAGGAGAAACATTTTACCATTGTTGGGATAGGTATCGAGACTTGCTTAGTACTTGCCCTCATCATGGTTTTGAAACATGGAGATTGGTTTCACATTTTTATGAAGGGTTAACACCTAGAGATAGGTAAATAGTTGAATTGATGTGCAATGAAACTTTTAAAGATAAAAACCTTGATGAAGCAATAGAGTACTTAGACTTGTTAGCTGAAAATGTTCAAAATTAGGACACCGCGGGTACTTATGAGGCATCGAGTAAAACTCAACCTCATACATCTAGTGGAGGTATGTACAACCTTAGGGAAGATCATGACCTTCAAGCCAAGTTTGTATCTTTAGCTAGAAAAGTCGAGGTACTAGAATTGAAAAAGAGTGGTTAATTAAAATCTGTTAAAAATATTGTGTCAAATATATGAAACAAATGAACACTCAACCAATAATTGTCCAACCTTGCCTTCTTTTAAGGAATGTCTCTATGAACAAGCCCATGCTTTAAATAGTTTTCAAAGGGCCAACCACAACCCATACTCACAAACATACAATCCTGGTTGGAGAAATCACCCAAATTTTAGTTAGAAGAGTGAGAATAACAATGCACAAACTTCACAACCACCATTTCAAGCACACCATAATTTCCAAAATTCTCATGGATATGCACCTCCTTATGCTTCACCTCCTAGAAGAAATCTTGAGGAAACATTGTATGCATTTATTGAAAAATAAGAGACAATCGATACTTAACTTGCTCAAAACATAACAAATTTTAAAGATACTCTTGCAAAATTGACATTTGTTCTTAGTTTCTAAGATAAAAGTAAGTTTCAATCTCAACCACAATAAAATCCCAAGGGGCAATACAATGCAAATACAAGTAGTTTTGGAAGCCAAAACATGGATCAAGTCAAATCAGTCACTACTCTTCACATAAGGTTATTGAAAAACCCTCTTTTGAACCTTATAAGAAAGATCATGAGTCAATCTTTAAGGGTAAGGAGGGGGTTGAATCTAAAAATTATAAAGAAAAGACTGATTTTCCACCAGTACTTCCATTTTCTTAAGTTATGACCAAACAAAGGAAAGTCAATCACAACTTTGAAATTTTTTAAACTTTCAAACAAGTAAGAATCAATATACCTTTATTGGATGCTATTAAACAAGTTCTTTCCTATGCTAAATTTTTGAAAGATCTATACACTGTGAAGAGGAAACTGAATGTGAAAAAGAAAGCCTTTCTAGCCAAACAAGTAAGTGCTATTCTTCAGAACAATAATGCTTTGAAATATAAAAACCCTGATTGTCCTACAATTTCTTACTTTATTAGAGAACAAAAAATTAAAAGAGCCTTACTTGATCTTAGAGCTAGTGTGAATTTACTTTCATATTCAATTTTTCAAAGTCTCAATCTAAGTAAGTTAAAACCAACTTCTATATTTCTTTTACTTGCTGATAGATCTATAAAAGTGTCTAGAGGAATAGTTAAAGATGTGTTAGTACAAGTTGATAAATTCATTTATCTTGTGGATTTTGTTATCTTGGACATATAACCTATTGAAGCATGTAATTCATTTCTTGTTATTTTAGGACGACCGTTTCTTGCAACTTCTAACGCATTGATTAATTGTAGGAATGAACTCATGAAGTTATCATTTGAAAACATGACATTGGAGATGAATATTTTCAACATTTGCAAGCAACCTGGAGATGATAATGATTTACAAGAAGTAGATCATATTGATGAATTAGTTTATGATCAACTTGAATCTACTTTAAGTAAAAATGAGTTGGTGAATCGGAAGATTTGCAAATGATTTATTCTAAGGAAGAAATCACGGATGAAAAAAGCATAAAAAATGTTGATACGGATATTTTGTCAACAGTGACAACAAATTCGACATCTGACATCACATCAATCAATAATTACTTTCCTAATAAATCCTTTCTCTTAATTCAATGCCTTGGTATGATAAAAATATCAATTTTCTTACTTTAGGAGATTTGCCAGCTGATTGGAGTACCCAAGATAAAGAAAAGTTTTTAAACGAAGTCAAGAACTTTTATTGTGATGACCCTAACTTATTCAAATATTATCCTAATCAAATATTTTAAAGATTCATTCTGGCAATGAGGTAAGTAGTGTGATTAAACTTTGTCATTCTGAAGCATGTGGAAGTTATTTTTCATAAAAAAAGACAGCTATAAAAATCTTTCAAAATGGATTTTATTGGGCCACTATGTTTAAGGACACACATTGACATAACAAAAAGATTGATGTCTTCTCCCAAGTGCAGGAGTGTTGAAGTAATAAATAACCCGGCAAGACCGGGGTCGAACCATAGGGAGGTTATTGTACAAATTATAAATAACAACAA
>SRLM01000176.1:110573-150108 GCA_015708895.1 Populus ilicifolia
AAGAGCATGATCTTGATCTGGACACCAAGATGCCTAAATGCATGGCAAATGCCTCCTTTTATAGGCCAAAATTGGGAACTATTGATTTGATGACTAATTGATGAGTAGATGGCCAACCCTTGACTTGGTGACAATCTTTATCTTCTCTTGTCTGTCCAAAACGTCATTGATGACGTCAAAATTAGAGGCATTTGAAATATGAAAGTTCTAGACAATTGTCTCAGCTTTTTTTTTGTAAAAAATTCAGCTCATTTTGACTTCTAGAGCTCCAGATATGGCCAAAATACTGAACAGTGCTCGGGCTGGAGGACAGATTCGGGCTTCTTTGTTGTTGTAATAATTTGGACTTGAAAATGGCCTTTTTAGATCTTGGGCTCCATATGAAAGTTGTAGACCTATGTCTTACCTTTCCATCCATATAAAGTAGACCTAAATTTGAGAGCTATAGCTCCAGATATGACCCATTTACCGAACAGTGTTCCGGTTTGGATTGCACCCATATCTCTTTTCTAAGTTTGATCATCTCTTTGCCTTTGCAATTGAAGTTATTAAAGTCATCAATCAATCCTTTCATTTATGTGATAGGCCTGCATTTAAAATGAACATTTACCATAAATTAATGGTATCTTATATTATTAGATAGATTATTATAAAACGTACTTTAGTTAAGGAGTTATTGATACTTTAAGTGCAAAATGATAATATAAAACCATGATAAAAATGCACTTTTGAGTACTAATCAGACATGTATTCTACAAAACTTGTGAAAATTGTTAAAATGTTGATACTGGTCAAAAAGTTTTGTTTTATAATTCTCAACTCTATACATTCCCTAGAAAGCTAAGATCAACATGAAGCAATCCTTATGGGGCCTGTGATATTGAGAATTCAATGAATGACAATGTTTTTAAGAAAAATAGACATCGTTTGAAAGCTTACTTTAATAATTTTCTAGTGAAAATGAATCAATTAGTTTGAATGATCTTGTCGATAAAGGTTGATTATTTTGTGTTTCTTTTCGAGTGATTTTTGTTTGTTTCTCTCACCCTAGTCAAATGGCGGATAATAGTACTCCGTGACTTAAGTTGGTTCTTTTAGTTTCCCTTAATAACTGATATCTGTGTATATATTTATGCAATTATTTGAATCTCTCTTCTAATTCTCATTTGAAAATGGACATTAATCTTGAAAAATTAAAAAAGTATTTTCCCGCTCTGCCTCAGAATGCGATTACAAAAATTTATCATGCTAGATGTGCAAGATTGAGATTGATAATGAATCATGGAATTCCTGAAGATATTTGCTGGTTGATTGAAGCAAAGGTCTGATTATCAAGTGAGTCCTCTAACTCCATTTCACACATGCCTGGAACAAGTAAAAACACTTTTGTAAAGAAACGTCGTGCAAAACGACTGAATGTCTATCATCGATGTGATAGATGGACTTGTAATGCATAATGTCATTCTTTAGAATTGATATCTATAAACTATAAAGATAAAATACTATTCATTAAAGATGGCCTAAGTAAGGAGTCCTTAGATAATCTTTTATTGACTCTTGAGACACATCCTAGTGGAGATGTGCATCGTGCAATTCATGATTTATGGCCACTATTTCATAAAGAACATGATAGACTTAGTCTTGGAAATCTAAATAAAAAAGACCATGTTTGACAGTTTTTAAGAAAACTAGATGGGAAGCCTATCCCCGACCCATAGAGGGAGTTTAAGCCGTTCTTGAATGTAAAACCAAGGGAAGATGTGTGCCACAATCACAACTACCTGTACATACACATGCTTTTTCAAAAGTAAATAAATAAATAAAGAGAGAGTGTGTGTGTGTGTGAGAGAGAGAGACTCTAGCTGGCCTACATATAGGTGGTATGATTGTCTTTCTAATTTCTCATCTATAAAATCCTCTCTTCCTTCCTTTCATTTCTACTCAACCCATACATTTAACAAATACAGAAGTGTGTAGAAATGGCAAGTTTCTCAAGTCATCATATATGAAATATTTATGTTTTCAGTGGATCTAGTCTACAGAAGTGTATGGAAATGGCAAGTTCCTCAAGTCATCATATAAGAAATATTTGTGTTTTCAGTGGATCTAGTCCTGGGAAAGAAAATGAGTTTTTAGAATCAGCATATCATCTTGGTCAAGTGCTAGTTGAGAGAAAGATTCATTTAGTGTATGAGGGAGGCAGTCTTGGATTAATGAGAGATATGTCAATAGTTGTATTTTTAGGAGGTAGTCAAGTTTTAGGAGTCATCCCTGAAGCTTTAGCACAAGGGGACATTATTGAAAAAATAATTGGAAAGGAACTTCAAGTCTCCACAATGTCAGCTCGAATGAATGCAATGTTTAACCATGTTAATGCTTTCATTGCTTTACCAGGTGGTCTAGGCACATTGGAATAGATCTTTCATATTTCCTCTTGGGCCCAATTACACATTCACCATAAACCCATAGGTTTGTTAAATGTTAATGGTTATTATGATAAGTTGTTGTATTTTCTTGATCATGCTATGGAACAAGAATTTTTAACATCTTCTGCACGACAAATCATAATCTCTACTGCTACTGCTGAACAATTGATTGACCAACTATAATTTTTCATTCCTATAATTGATCTTTCCATGAGTTGCATAAATTGGTCAACTAAGCAAAGCCGTAAAAAGCTTAGATTGGATTTGAGCCTTCATTTATGAATTTTTATGTCTTTTAGTTTTATTATTATGTTTTGTTGTTTCTTATAGTTGTTTCAGTCTGTTCTAGGTTTTTCAGTATTCATTATTTCAGGTGATATATTCTATACTCTATCTTTCTACCTTTAAACATTGAGGACAATGTCTCATTTTAGTTGGGGGAGAGGGTAGTAGCTAAGAAAAAAAAAGTAACTGTGTTTTTTTTTATTTCATAAAGCATGTACAAAATTGTTGTTACTATGATGGTAGAATAAGAAAAACTTTTTATGACTCTTGAGACGCATCTTAGTAATAATTCATAACAAGGTCTATCTTAATACTTCTTGAAATATTCAGATTTACAAACTTTCACATTGTTATCGCTTAATTCTGTTCATATATTTTTTTAATATGTATTCTTAAACCTTAATTCACACACACACTTTAAATATATGATTGTGGGCTGTATATTGGATTACTATATTATTTATGTTCTTTTGTTAAAGGTAACAACTAAGGGAAAGGGATAGTATATAATTAAAAAAAAGTAAAAGAAAAAAAATGATAATAATAAAAATATAGACAAGTTTGGTTTCGTAGGCTTCCTAACCTAAGTAATTAAGTTTGAAGAGGTGTTTTAACACTTAATACCCTAAAGTCAATTGACTTGGGAGCTATTGGCCTAACGCTTGTTATATGGGTTAAGGAGAAAGGTTTAAGGGAATCAAACATTACACTATCTACATATCAGTATTTGCGACCTGAGTTACTAAGCTCGTAGGGGTATGTTAACACCTAAATGCTCTAAGACCAACTAGTCTAGGAGTTATTAGCAGAAAGCTCGTTACATGGGTTAAAGATGCACGGTATTTTAAATTATATGTATATATATTAAAAAAAAAAGGGAAGAAGATAAAAATAATAATCCCAACCCAAGGAAGTTAATTTTAGACATTAGAACAAAAATTTTGTTTTTTTCTAAGAAAAGTCCTATAAGTATGTGTTGATACATTGAGTATAAAAGAAAGGTTTATGAATATCTTGTTAAGAGACATTGAGCAGGTATATAAATTTAACGAGAAGTTTGTTTATCTTGATAGATTAATGGAAGTTAAATGATGACTACCTTGCTTTATGAAATTTACAAAGTATTTTTCTATTTGAACGCTTTGATTACTAGGGACTAGTAATAAGCTAGTTAAGGAGTGTGATTGATACTTAAAAGTGTATTTTTATCAAGGTTTTATATCATCATTTTGCACTTGAAATATCAATAACTCCTTAACTAAAGCATGTTTTATAATAATATATCTAATAATATAAGATACCTTTAATTTATGGTAAATGTTCATTTTAAATATAGGCTTATCACATAAATGAAAGGATTGATTGATGAATTTAAAAATTGAAATTGAAAGGATAAAGAGGTGGCTAAACTTAGAAAAGAGATGTCGGTGCAGTCCAAACCGGAACACTGTTCAGTAATTAGATCATATCTAGAGCTATTGATCTCAAATTTAAGTCCATTTTATATGGATGGAAAGGTAAGACATAGACCTACAACTTTCATAAGAGCCCAAGATTTTAAAAGGCCATTTTCAAGTCCAAATTATAGCAACAACAAAGAAGTCTGAATCTATCATCCAGCCCGAGCACTGTTCAATATTTAGCCCATATCTGGAGTTCTAGAAGTCCAAATGAGCTGAATATTTTACATAAGAAAGTTGAGACAATTTCCTATAACTTTCATGTTTTCAAGTGGCTCCAATTGTGACGTTATCAATGATGTTTTGGGCAGACAAGAGAAGATAAGAATTGTTACCAAGTCAAGAGTTGGTCACCCACTCATCAATTAGTCATCAAATTAATAGTTTCTAATTTTGACTTATAAAAAGAGGCATTTACCATGCATTTATGCATCTTGGTTTTCAGATCAAGATCATGTTCTTGCTTTCTCTTTTGTATTTTTTTGTATTTCTTATGCTTTGCTTTCATTAATATTAAGTTTATGCATTTCATTTCCTTTCCTTTACTTAGTTAACTTTTATCTTATTTATGTTTTTATTTTATTTATCTATTTTTTTTATCTTTCATTATGTCTAGCTAATTTTATTATATCAGGGTGAAAAGGTTACATTAATGGTGTAAAAATAAGTATAGTATAAATTTAATATGGATTTTAATGTTTGTTACTAACATGTTTTGTATTTGTTATCTTGTTCACTTTTTAATATTTTGGTTGTTAAATGACTAATCTTGATTATATTGTATAACACTTGGTACATCAAATACTTGGCACTTTCGTAGCCTATACTATATGGTATAACCGACACTTGAGCTATGAAAGAAACTTGATTTATTGTTAACATAAGTTATAATCATGAATGCTTGACAAGATTTACAAGTATTAACATTAATTGAATAAGATGACTAATGTAATCATGTTAACAATCTACAGTCTGATTGGAACCTCCTTTGTTTGTGGTTTTCAATTGACTAATAAGAGTTTATACTATACTTGTTTGACATACCATTAGTAGATCCTCTAACCTTGACATTTATTATTATCGTTGTTAAATCCTTACGTTAATATTCCATTTCAAAGTTCTCATTTTCTTCTTCTTCTTCTTCTTCTTCCTTTTCTTTTTCTTTACTATTATTATTACTACTACTACTACTATTACTGTTATTACTATTATTATTATTGTTATTACTATTATTATTGTTGTTGTTGTTATTGTTATTACTGTTGTATTATTGTTATTTATAATTTGTATAATTAACCTCCTTGTGATTCGACCCTGGTCTTGTCGGGTTATTTATTATTTCAACACTCCTGTGCTTGGGAGAAGACATCAATCTTTTCATCGTGTCAGTAGTAGATTTTGGTTAGATGAGGATTTTGGCTAAGGAATTAATTTTAATGATCATAATGGTTTATATTATAATTTGGATAGCATAAAACTTAAAATTCCAACATCTTAGAAAAAGAATGATTAGAGGCTTATTTAAATTAAAAAAAGAAGAAGAAATTTGTATTTGATTGCTATTAATATTTGAAAGGAAAGAAGGTAAAACTAGGTATAGTTTAATTCAGTAATTATGTTATTATTTGGTGAGATCAACTTGTTACAGGTAGGAGGTGTAATGAAGAAAGACATATTGACACATGAGAAGAGATGAAAATAGTTATGAGAAAGAGATTTATCCCTAATCATTACTATAATAAAAGTATATAATATATTGTAATCTTTATCTTAATGTTTTAAAAGTGTTGATAAATATTTTAAAGAGATAAAAATAGTCATGATTAGAGTTATGCTTTAAAAGATAGGAAAGCCATAATGACTAGATTTTTAATATTTTAAAAAGATAAAAATTGTTATGATTAGAGTTAATACTTTAAAAGATAGAAAAGTCATAATTACTAGGTTTTGAGTATTTTAAAAAGATGAACATAGTCATGATTAGAGTTAATTCTTTAGAAGATATACAAGCCATAATAACTAGGTTTTTAAATGGTTTAAATAGAAATACTATTACTATGGTTGAATTGCAGTATTATTTAGAAATTGAATATATGGTGCATATAACTATAAAGATGAAAAAAAATTTAAAAATACAAGTTAATGCAAGATTATGTAGTTATTTAGAATTCTCTTAAGGTTGGAAATTGAATTTCAAAAGAGAAGGTATTGCATAAACTAACTAATCAAATAGTAGTATCTAAATTGTTGAATGTCAATAGTAGTACATAAAGCAAGTTGCGACAATGGATAAAAAAGGAAGAAATAATGTTCAACAAATGCATATATGATGCATTAAGTGTTTTAGATGTCAAGAACTTAGACATTATATATTAGAATGTCAAAATAAAAAGATTATGATTTTAAGAAATGATAGAGAAGTAGATTCATCTAGAGATGAATTTGAATATAAAAGCATGCCAATATTTAAAAATACTAGTGATGTTGAATATACTATTAATGATGAATAATTGGATATATAAAGATTCTTGAATGTTCGCGTTAATAAAGAAGACTATTGATACTAGATGCCACATTAAAAATAAGATATGTAGTATGGTTATTGATAATGATAGTTGTACTAATATTGCTAGCACAACTTTGGTTAGAAAGTTGATATTAACTACTACTAAGCATGTTTCATTGTATAAGTTTCAATGATTGAATGGATATGGAGAAGTTATAGGACTAAAAGTGTTTTTAACTCATTGTTACTATGGATATATAAAGATGAGGTTTTGTATGATGTCATTTTTATGCATATTGCACACTTATTATTGGGAAGACCTTGGCAATTTGATAGGAATGTCAAGTATGCTGATTTTAAAAATAGATATACACTAGAAAATAATAGGAGAACATATACGCTTGCACCATTACCACCTAGACAAGTGTATGAAGATCAGTTGAAGCTGAAGAAAACAAATCTACTAAGTGAGTATGTTGTTAATGATACATTCAATATTTAATTTATCTCTCTTTATTTAATGCAAGTTATGATTTGAGGATGAATCCTTTTTTTTTAAAGAGAAGGAATGATGCAATCCAAGCAATACCAAGAGATTCATTAAAGGTTCTAATTGGTCTAATAATAAGATTTAGGGCTTAAAGGTTTAAAGAGGTTTTTAATAGACTTCTTCAAGACACATGAGATAAAGTGAATTTAAAAAAAAATTAGAAGTTAACCACTCAAATATGTCAATTATATAACGATTCAAAGTATTTTAGGGATTGATTTTTTACCTACTTTATTTGAGTCGACTAATTATACAATACTAACAAGCTAGAGTTCAATAAAGCGGAAGAATGTTAACATTGCTTTTAATGGTCACAACTTAAGGATGAGTTCTGAAGAACACGAGAAGACTAATGCGATAGATTTTTTTTCTAAGTGTAGTTTTATTTTAACAAGTATAAATATGGATCCAACTATTAGATCAAGTTGGAATGATAGTAGGAGATTCTCAAGGTTTAAAATTCCATTGCTTCTAGTTATTAGAAAAGCCTTCAAATAAAACTTTTAAGTTACTGTTTAAGATTTGTTATATATTTTTAGTTGATTTATGATTTTTTTATTTAATTTAAATCTTTTTTATTAGTTTTTTTTTTTGCTTTGTTTATGACTTTTCCTAACATATAAACATCATAAAAGAGATATAGTATTAAGTTTTGCTAAGAGAAAACATCGGGTAATAAATTTTTGAATTATTATCCTGTTGTGTGACTTTTTTAAAAAAAAATTATGTTGTTTATCTTTATTGTTATTTTTATTTGTGCTAAAAATAATATCATTTTTAACCACTCAAGATGAATAAGATGAGTGAGGGAAAATGGCTTTGGAATATAAAAAACTTTTGCAATCTTATTTGAATGATAAGAGTAATAATATTACCATCATTTCATCAAAAATACATATATTTTTTATATTTTTATTGTCTTTTGTTTTGAATTTCTTCCCCTTTTTATCTTTTATATAATTAATATTTTTTTATTTTTTCTTAATAATTTTTTGAAAAGCTTTTTCTTTATAAGATAATATCAATCAATTTCGTATTTTAAAAGTCTATAGGAATGAAATCCACTAAAATAGAAAAAAAAATTATTTACTGAAATAGGTTGCATAAAAAGATTAGACAATAAAACAAAATAAAAATCAAAGGTTGAACACTTAAATTTTAGTTATTTTAAAACTAAAGTAACTTCAAATTCGTATAAGGGATTAAAAAATTATCATTGGTTTTCTTAATCTAGCGTCCAACGAAATCTTTTAAGCAAAATATTTATTTAAAAAAGTTTTGATCTTTTTATACAATCTACAAATAATCTTTTATAAATAGAAGTCTCAGTACGAAGATTAAAAAAAGAAAGAAAAGAAGCAGTAACATTTATAATTAGGAGTGTTATATATAAATGTAATATCTTTTTTAAACTTTGAGGAATTATTTAAATTTATCTTTATATTTTAGCTTAAGTCTCCAATTTATTCTTACAATTCCAATTGCTATCAATCTATCCTTATAATGTAGGCCATTCTCTAATTTATTATTTTAGTATATGCTTTCACGCAAACTAAAAAAAAAATACTCAATTAAAAAAATTAAAGCCCTTTTACTGATTTAAATAAATAAATTTGAGAAAAATGAATTGTTCTTACAATTCCAATTGCTATCAATCTATCCTTATAATTTAGGTCATTCTCTAATTTATTATTTTAGTAGATGTTTTCATGCAAACTGAAAAAATACTCAATTAAAAAAATCAAAGCCCTTTTACTGATTTAAATAAATAAATTTGAGAAAAATGATTTTTTTTCATGTTTTTTTTTTAAAAATAGTTTAGATTTTAGTTTCTCACTTGAGAGTATTTTCTTCAATTTAAATAAGAATTTATGAGATAAAGATAGATTGAAGAATGTCTAAATATCTAGGAATAAATTGGTAGTAATTAGACTTGGATAGAAAATTTAGAGAATTTATACATAAAAAATAAGGACAAATTAAATTAGTTTCCTATTAATTTATTTCATTTGATTATTATGTATGTTTTTCTCCATAATTCCCAATTCATACATATAATTAAATTGAAACATCTATATGTACCCATTCTCAATTGCATAAGAAACTTGTAAAATTTGATAATGAAGTAATAAATGTTTTCAACAATTATATACATAAGCGGAAGGATGGTGTTGGTACGATCTGGTTCACACAAACACCAAAACTCGCTGTCGAGGGAGCGCAGGCAGTACAAAAGAAGAGAGAGGGAGAGACCACTGAAAGCTCACTCTCTCTTTCCCTCATCTCATGTAGTAGCCCTTTAATAATAATCGTCTACTACATAGATTCTGTTTTTACACCTCCAAAATCTATCTTATCTGTCAATCAAGCAATCTTCTGTGTGTAAATGGCGGATGTGGTTGGATTGTCATCCTTTCGCTCGCTTCGCGTCCCTTCTTATCTGCTAGCCTCCAACAACTCTGTTTCTCTCCAACCCCTCCTCTCTCATAATCAGATTAGTTTTTCAGATAAGAGGATCTCTCTTTCTCGCTTCTCTTCCTCTCCCAGGGACCAATTCCTTTCTTTCAAGGTACAATCTTCTTCTTCTTCTTCTTCTTCTTCTTCTTCTTCTTCTTGTTGTGTTTTCGTTTGAATTACGAGTCCCCTTTTTATTTCTTCTCTTTTCTACAAATTGTGGACAACCCAGTTGTCTAAACTCTTTGATTTTGTCATGTAATACTGAATTTATTACTCTTCCTATTTGCTCTTTTACCTCACACTTACATGAATGGTTAAAACAGACTAGGTAGCCCTGAACAACGTTTCGGGAGGATGATATGATATGTGCACAAACTAGGATCTTACATTGCAGTTAGAGTGTTATTCGAGTATCTAGAATTCCTTGCATAAATCACTTATTGCCTCTGACGTAGATTAATTAATGTCACTTGTTAATTACCCACAGAGAACCAACTACTGACCTTCTCCGTGTTTTACAGCACATCAATTTTGTTCCATATATTCATTGTTTGGACGATTTGTTTCAGGTACATGCAACTGTTGCTGAAACTGACCAACCAAAATGGTGGGAGAGGAATGCAGGACCAAATATGATCGACATTCATTCGACAGATGAATTTTTGAGTGCCTTAAGTCAAGCTGAGGATAGGCTAGTAATTGTCGAATTTTATGGGACCTGGTGCGCTTCTTGTCGAGCCTTATTTCCCAAGGTAATTCTTCTTTTTACTCGACATTTGGTTCCTGCATTCCTAAACTTTTTCATTCCTCACAATAGCCTGGTTACCATCTCTTATAGTTTTGAGGATTCTGTGTTGTACCTTTAAGCAAACTTTAAAGTGATGACTGAAAGATCCACATTATGTTACTTTCTGAAAAATTCAGTTTGATTCCTTAAAATTGTTCTCGCTTTTTTCCTCGCTATGTTTTTCTCAACATATTTAATCCTCCAGTGGTTGGAGGTTTTCCTTCCTTTCCCTCAAAAAGATGACCGTTTGGTCCCCTTCCCCCAAAAAGTGTTAGTTTAGAGAAAATTAGTTTACTTTGTTGCCCGCGCCCCCCCTGCCTTCAATCCTGGATCCATCTCTTTGAGGGATGGAAAATATACCTTAACCAAGCTTCAATAGCAAAATAGTTGGGGATGGGCATATGATAGAGCTTGTAAATTTTATTGAATATGATGTATAAAAGCAGCAAATCTGATGGATCAAAGTCATTTGCCACCTTGATAAAGTAGACTGGAATAGATGGTCCTGATGTGAAACTATCATAGAAGCAGTTAAGGTATTGCCAAACATTTCAAAAATGATGAAGGCACCCAATTCATGCTTTTTTCCTCTTTTATTATTATTATTATATCACATAGTAACCTTTAACTGGAAACAATTCTGTGAGGTACCGTGTCATTTGTTAGTAATGTGGATTTCTCATTGAACTTTAGTGCACGCATATGATGGGATCTCAAAGGTAAATCTTGATATTAAACAAGTTTTTTTAGTGAGCAACAATGCAAATTAAGCTGTAAAAGTTCATCTTGAAGAGTTTGATCTTTGGTATATTAATTTTTAAAAAGAATCACAGTAGTTGTGGATATCATTTCTCTTCTTTATCATGTATTTATTGCTAACCGTGGCCTCTGTATGTAAATTATTACTTTATGTGGAAAGAACATTGTCTTTTGTGAATTTGGATGCGCGAAACAATGTAAAAAAAGAGGAAATTGGTTCTGAACTGTTTCTAGAAATTGTTTTTGGTGCAGCTTAACAATTTTTTCTTGTGATGGATATACAGCTCTGCAGAACAGCTGAAGAGCATCCTGAAATTTTATTCCTGAAAGTCAATTTTGATGAAAACAAGCCTATGTGCAAAAGTTTGAATGTTAAGGTGCTTCCTTATTTCCACTTCTATCGAGGAGCCCATGGACAACTTGAATCCTTTTCATGTTCACTAGCTAAGGTAAGTACCTCTTCTTCTTAATTTTTTTTTTAATGCCTGTCTTTATTTGTCAACGCTCATACTCAACTCTAGAAGCAGCAGTTCCCCAATTAACTTGTCCATGGTATATGATAAGATATGAAGCCAGCGATAAAGTTTTATTTCTGATGTGGGAGGTGAAGAAAAGAAAAATGATACCGTCATAGATAAACCATGAAGCTAGTGATAAGGTTTTATCCTTTCTAGGCACACAATCAGATTGTGCATTTGAAGAAATGGATCGGATATTAAAATCTGATTCATTTATCGTTATTAAACAACTGTACATGGTGAAAGCTCTAACTGGTGTGTTAGAAGGGCTTAGGAAGACCCCATGTGGTGGACAAATGAATAAGGAATCTTTTAATTGCTTGAGATTTAGTTCATTTCTTACAGTAGGGGATGGGATAACAGCCTATAATTATTAACTTGAGCGAAAATGCTGTTTGAGTAAATGACTAGTTTTCTTTGTGCTTCTGATAATGACTGTTAGTTAAATGTGGTTCTTCTCAAAATCATCCGCAGTTTCAAAAAATAAAAGATTCTATTGAGATGCACAACACAGCCCGTTGCAGCATTGGTCCTCCCAAGGGAGTTGGAGAGCTGACTCTTGAATCTGCATCAGCATCGCAGGACAAGCCAGCAGGATCTACATGAACATACAACTCTTAATTTAAGAATTTTTCTGTATATGTGCAAAGGTGCTTCAAATAACATAGTTCATGGTGAGTGAACTATCTACTGTTATGTGTATATTCAGATTGTTCTTAGTAAGAAAATAGTAAGCAGAAGTTGCCATCGCACTTGCATTCTTGTCCTGGCTATGATATTTGTATCTTAAGAACTCAATCAGAAATGAAGTTTCAAAATCTGAACATGATCGTGGCAAACGTTTTCTATTAGCGGTTGCATTACGAATTCCAGTCTTACAAGATCAAGAGGCTGAGAAGTTTATTTTTCTTTAGTTGCTGTATTGATCATTTCTTCATATTAGTGGACGTCAGCAGGTCCTTGTCCGAATCTCAATCCGTATTCCAGAAAGACAATCGACGATGCTCTAATCTTATAGCATGAAAAAATAAAGAACAGAAAAGACCTTGAATTTCTTATTTCCTAGACAGGGTGTGATAATCCATTAACTGTGATCTTGGTTTAAATAATACTATGCAAGGTTGGACCGCTAAACATTGTTGGAAGGAAAGCTGATTCCACTGTTAATATATATTGGAAATACCTCATGAAATAGAGTTAGAGTGACCGTGGTGATGCTAATAGTAGCCATGAGTCACCAACTTAAACCCTTATATGTGACTATAAATTTCTATGGGTTAGCAGTGTTGAGGTTGTTGGTGGATAATGGGGCAATACCTGACATAATTGCTCTTTGATAAAAAGGTTGGTCAAAACGTAGTTGATACGTTTCTTCCTAAAGCATTAATGTTAGATATACTAATGGAATGCTACATGTCAATCTAATAGTCGTATACAAGACCTTCAAAACAACTTCCTTGCAAAGACAAGTTATAATTAACATTTTACTTGGAGGAGATTGGATACGCGCTAAGATATATGTCATCATCCCTAGATCAAATATTGATGCTTTGACTATTAAATGGGTTAACTATGACTATTAAGGAATATGACAAGCCATTTGTAGTAAATTTAGGATGATAGAAGTATAATTATATAATAATGAAGGTGACCTAATCTAGTTCATAAGCATAGATGATATGAGTTGCCCAATCAACATATTAATTAGTAGGGAAATAGTAGAAATAGGCTGACCATCGAAAGAGTTTGCTTATCAAGCAACTTACAACAAGAAAATGATGATTAGGAATTTGAAACACGGAAACAAATGAGTTATTAAGACTTATTTACATTTTATAAGGCTTTTAAGAAAGCTTGCACACATATTAGGTATAAGAAAGAATTTGTTAAACAAAACTAGATTAAGAATTAAAAAAACTAGATCAAGATTATTGAATGATAATGCCTTCAAGATAATAGATAATGTATGTGCTAAAAGTTATGATATGTTGATTGAAGTTAATGTAGGGACTAAATATAAGATCATACTAATTTGTATAAGTGCAAATTTATTAGATGATTATTGAATATATTTTATGTCGTTACTTTATATATATACGAGACTGATTTTTCTAAAATTATTATGAAATTTCTTGTTGAAATGTACATTCGGTCGAACATCCATTATCAATTAAGTCTAGATTCAAACTATACAAGCAATATCTAAGAATGGCTTTAGATGTGATTAAGGATATGAAGGAGCACATTTAATGAATTTTACAAATTGAATTTATTAAACTAATATAATATGTGTTGAGTGGATATGTAACATTATGGTAGTATTAATTTTTTTTTATTAAACTAAGAGTTTGCATATATTTTAGCAACGTTGATCTTGAAACTCTAAAGCATGAGTTTTTAATGCAAAGGGTTTTTATGTTGATTGATGTAGTAGTTAGCAATAAATGATATTCATTAATGACTATTCAAGCTATGATTAGATATTCATTAAAAAAGATAATATATCAAAGATTGCTTTTAGATGTCATTACTCACTAGAAATATATGAGTGGGGTAATTTCATTTGACCAAAAAAAAAATACTAGTGATAATTATAAAGGGGCCATGGATTTTATCTCTCATGATTTGATCAACCATAATATAAAGATATAAATCAATGACACTATGGTTAAATCAAAATCGAAAGTTAATATTAATCATATTAGTTATATTCTGCTTTTAAATACATGAGAGTACATAATCTAAAGATGGTAAAAGTGTCTCTAGTGTGTGTGTTTGGAACATTTTAGGATTTCTAGAGAATTAATATGGAATAGAGCTAGATAAAACCAAAACAAATGCCATCTTGGAAAAACAAGCTCTTTAAAACAAAAAAAGAGTTAAATCATTTTATTGGAAAACAATTTTTTTTTTTTTGAAGATTTATGTCTAGGAAAGATCATACCATTTTCTAAGCTCTTGAAAGGAAATAACACAAATGAGTTTTAATGGATTAAAAGGAAAAAAACTATTTTAAAAAATATAATAATTTATCTAGTTAAACCTCTAGTATTGTCTTTTTAAAATAAAAAAAATCTGGAAGGTTATATGTTGTTGCTATGCAAAGAACAATTAATATAATATTTGCATAAAAAAGGAAGTTATACATGAGTAGGGTGTGTATTATCTCAATTATATTCTCACAGATGTTGAAAATTGTTATAATATAATAGATAAACTTTGTTTGTCTTTGTACTTTGCATGTATAGAGCTTTGTTGGTATTTTTTACCAATAACTATATATGTAACTTAATAAAAATACATGTTATCTAAGTTTTTTTTATGAGATCATGTTGGTGAGTGGAACATAGCATTGTGTTAAATTTACATTACATAGTATAAAAAATAGTTAGAAGCCAAGGTTTTGCTAATTTCTTAATTGATTTCCTCTACCTTAATATCAACCATGAACTAGAATAAAACATCAATATTATTATAGCTAAACTTGTTCCATGACAATTATGCGTAGGTTTAGAAATACTTTTAAAATTTATAGCATGACAAGTCAAAATAACATAAAATTATTCACGTATGATAGAATAGATAGTTAATGAATATAAGTATGAATATCTTATACAAACTCCATGTTGTATAATGGCCACAAACCTTGTTGAGAGATTTATTTTAGTGGAGGAAGCAATATGAAAGTTAATGACTTTGATCAACATGGATTATGAAATAAAATAATTTTTTATCGCTATAGCATCATCCTTTTGAACATTGATGATCAATAATGAACCATGACTTTTAGTGGTCAGGAATGACCAAAGATTGCATTAATTATGTAAAACACAAGGTGTTAAGCATGCCAATAATTTGGTATAATCTAGCACGTGACATCAAACAAGCTTAATACAATAGTTAAATTATGGCATTTTAAAGGTTAGAAAAAGGACATCATCCAAATAGTTATAAATTACTCCACCAAATACACTCAATATATTCTTTATTGATTGATCGACCCTTAAATTATGATCAATTTCTTAAAAAAAAAACCATCTATAATTTTGTAACATGTATATATTATTGATCAAGGATTAATGTTTAATTACTAAGGAGGATATGAAATAATTCATTCAAGAGTGTAGATTAAAAATTATCCATTCTACTTATTATGCTTAAGCCAGTGAGCAAGCTAAGTTGATGAATAAAAATTTAATTCTTAACTTATACAAATTGGTAAAAAGACAATCTTAAGGTTTAACATGATAAATCATTAGAGGTAATGTAAGTGTATAATATTTTATTAAAAAACTATCTTAGGAACTTCACAATTTACTTTAATTTATGGTTATGATTTTATATTGTCCATGAAACTTATAGTTTATTTACTCATAAGAGCTACATAATGTGATATAGATATCATAGGTTATCAGTTTGTTATGTTAGTGGAGTTAGATAATTTGGATGAAAAAAAAGTATTGTATTAGATCACTTATTAATACATAAAAAGAAGGTTGAAATATCTTACAAATAGAATTTCTAGTCAAAGAACATTTTAGTGAGTAATCTAGTGTGAAAGGCCATATTACGAATTAGCTATAAAGATACATTATGTTTTTTCAAATAATCCCAAAATTGGGATGGTACATTCACCATTGCTAATATTTTTAAAGAAGTTATTTACCATCTATTTTTTTTCTTAATTATTAATCTATAGTCAATGTTTGAACAAACATGTCAAATAAAATAAAAGATTAGACTCTTAAAGAAATTGTAGGATTAACCTAGAAATCATAAATGTAATAGAACTTTAGATTTATTGTTTATATTTTAGGCCTGACAATTTGACTAGTTATGTTATATGATTTAAGTTTTCTAAAGTAATTTTTTATTAGGAACTTGAGTTATTTTTACTATTTACAAATGATGTAAAAACTAGATGATTTATGAACAAACATTTTCAAAGTTGTAAAGAGTTATGTAGAAAAAAAACATAAAATAATTTTGTTTAATAATTAGCAAGCATATAATGAATAAAGTTTGACTCCATATATGTTAAACAAACTTAGAAACATGCTATTAAGAAAAATTAGTTACATTTATGGAGTTGTCAAAAGTTTTTTTAAAGTTAGTTTTAAGTCATTACATCTCACATTTATCTCCATGTAGCTTGTAGAGTTTCAGGTTTTGATATTATATGATAGTTTCTTATCCTTACATATTCAATAGTGTCTAAAGTCAGTGAAATTAAAGAAATCATGGATTTTTAATTTAAGAAAGATATTTATATGAGCATTGTTATTAGTAACTACAATATAAAGGATAAGCTAATCTTTTAGAATGTTTAAATTCCTATGAACTTTTTTATATTCTTATTAAAGAAAAATTATTAAATGTCAAGTCTTTACACATGAACATATATCATAAAGATGGTAGTCACCAATTCCTTGTTTGGCTTAATAGGAATTATAATAGTTGAATCACATTAAAAATCTTCTAGTATTTTCATTTCCCACTTGCTACAATCTATTCAGCTAGTCAATATAATTACAGGAATAATAATGAGCTATATAAGAGTAGAACTTAAAGATACCATTATTGAGATTAAAATAATAGGAGATATTAGGATTTTTGATTCATTTTTTCTTAAGAATATATGGTGTATGCTCAAGGAGAATTGGAAGTTTTATGGAAGAGATGGACAAGAAGAATTGATGGATTAATTATGATTTAAACATTATAGGTTATAGAATCCTAAGTATCTTACCTAAATTGCCATAAGATGTTTGGTTTGAAATGATTTAATTTATGTTATAAAGAAAGGTACATTTTATTTGATTAATTCATTGTCAATTTATTTGATCAATTTTAGCATGGTTTACATTAAAAATTAAAATTTATGACTTGAATAATTAAAAAATCTATTTTTTCATTACCAAACAATGAAAGAAGGATAAAATCAATTGACAACAATAAAATTTATTAAGCTTAAAAAGATTCAAAATCGACCAAAAAATATAGGAATTGATCAAATAAATGAATAAAAGTTATGATCTATCAAGATGAACAGAAATTATGACCAACAAGATAAAGATAATCAACCACAAAGATAAGAGTTGATATGGTTAGCTAGAGGACCATATTCTATTATGAACAAGATTACTTAACAAATTAAACTACTAAGTATTACAAATTAGTTAGAATCATATGATTGTCAAGAAATAGACATGTATATAGGTGGTATGATTGTATTTTCAAGTTTTTATCTATAAAATCTTATCTTTTTTCCCTTCATTTCTACTTAACAAATACATTCAATAGATATAGAAGTGTGTAGAAATGGTAAGTTCCCCAAGTCATCACATAAGAAACATTCATGTTTTTTATGGATCCAGTTTTGGGAAGGAAATAAAGTTTTTAAAATTAGCAAATGATCTTGGTTAGGTACTTGATGTAATCATATTATTCGATAGTTTCACCCATATTTATTTAATATTTTGTCCATGTTTTATATGTAAAATGCCTTGATATTCTTTGTTTTATATTTAAAGGCACTTTTAGATGAAAAATGCAAAAAGGAGTAAATTGGAGATAATTGGCAGATTTGATGTTCAATCGATGTTTTGTGCAGAGCATGAGTTCTAAAGATCGAAATGAAGTGATTCTAGTGGCACTAAAAAGCTAACATCTATACCTTTCTGGAAATGTAATGCTAAAAAAATAAAAAGAAAAAGATCATGGACATCACATCCTTCACAGTCAAATCTCGCATTCTGCCACTGTTGACCTTTGTCTATTCAAAATTCAATATCCATCTATAGAAGTCCAATTTATGCAAACTCAATTTTTTTGGATTCCTGACTCAAAGATCGATAAACGCTTCAAATTTCAGCCAAAAAAGATATTAGATGAGGGAGACATGATTTTTCAAAGATGACAATTGAATTCTGCCAGCAATCAGGTTTCGTGAAGAAATGAGTCCAAATTACGTTTCGAAGCTTCTAAACCGTCATCAAAAATTTGATATCAGAAATTTAGCTTCTTTAAGTCAGAGTTTAAACAATTTATTGCTAAGTTTGATATCAAAAGCAAAGTTGTGATGTATGAACTTGTGAAGCAACTAAGCTTGATAATCCTGGCGGAACTACATTATTAAACTTAAAGAGAACACTCAAATATCTAGTTCTTAGGGCTGCCATTGAACTAAATCATTAATGCGGACATTGTAATTGTTTGTTAGTTAGAGTTAGTTATACGACGGATCTGTTAATTAACCAACATTAAGGAAAGATAAAAATTCAGAATATAAATTGTAGTTTTGTTCCAAGGATCGATTCTAATTTTTGTTGGTGGATATGTGCTTGCAATCAAGATTTGTTTTCTTGATAAATTTCGATTTCAATTGATTTTGTTCGCTAGTTTAATTTCTTCCATAGTTTAGATCATCACAAATCAAAACTCTCCTATTGCATAACGTATAGTATAAAAATCTAAACTAAATCTTCCTTGTGGGATCGATCCCTTACTTGCTCTATACTATCTTATGTGTTGTGTTTTAAGATAGGGTAATTAATTTATGCGACCACAACATCATAACAAATTTTGGCGTCGTTGGAAGGGAAGTAATTTTAGTTGATTCTTGTGTTTGTACTGTTATTTTTAGTTGCGTGATTTGTTATTTATATTTATGAAAAAAGAGAGAAACATAATTTTTGCTTACGGTGGTACTGTTTATTTGCTATGGTGGTATTGTTCAAAACAGAATTATTTATGGAATTAGGTTTCGGCTTCTCTATTCCTGAAGGAAAACAACGTTTTGAACAAGACTGGTAATATACTAACCCCACTCTATTAAGGCCAAATTCCACTGTTTTCTAAGGTTTTAAGGCAGTTTTAGTTTTCTAACGTAGGATTTTTGTACAATTTACATTGTTTTCGATCTTTTGTGTGGTTGGTTTCTTTTAAGTTTTCTTGATGATTTATGCCAGTAACACGTTCTACTAATCAAAGTCAAGTGCAGTTGGATCTTGAAAGAGACAAAACGTTACGCAGGTTATGAAAGAAAGCTCGTCTCAACACCATGGTTATTGCACGACAACAAACACTCAAGGAGCTTACTGCTCCTAACGTGGAAAATCAGTCACTATTCATAAACATCAATAATAATGTGAAATTTGAGCTCAAATATGGTTTTATACATTTGTTACCAACATTTAATGGTCTTGCAGGAGAAGATCCTCATACTCATCTCAAGGAGTTCCATATGGTTTGTGTTGGCATGAAACTGAATGGAGTTGATGAAGAACAAGTTAAGTTGAAAGCTTTCCCTTTCTCTTTAAAAGGGGCAGTAAAGACATGACTTTTCTCTATTCTCCCAGGATTTATTAAAACTTGGAATGCCATGAAGAAGATTTTCCTTGAGAAGTATTTTCCAGCATCTCGAGTTGCCAACATAAGAAAAGAAATATGTGGGATTTGGCAATCTCATGGAGAGACACTCTCCGAGTATTGGGAAAGATTTGAGCAACTATGCATTCAATGCCCTCATCATCAAATACCCGATCAGCTGCTCATTCAATATTTCTATGAAGGATTGATGTTTACTGACTGTAGTATCATTGATGCTGCAAGTGGAGGCGCATTGGTGGATAAGACACCCGAGGCTGCACTCCAATTGATTTCAAACATGGCAGCTAACTCAAAATAGTTTGGCACTCGTGGAGACTTCTCTAACAAACAAGTAAATAAGGTAAGTATTTCTAACCTTGAAAATAAAGTTAATGATCTTACTTCTCTTGTACGTTCTTTGGATTGTGGAAATATGCAACAGGTGAAAGTTTGTAGCATATGCTCCTTACAAGGACATGCTTTGAATATGTGCCCAACAATGCAAGAAGATTACATTGAACAAGCTCATGCAATTGATGGAACATTCAATGGACAGACCCAGCGTAAATACGATCCCTTTTCCAACACGTACAATCCCGGATGGGGAGATCATCACAACTTACGCTATGGCAACCCATCCCAACAAGGCAATCAAAACCGACAGTTCCATCCCTATGGATTTCATCCCCAACAGAATTATCAAGCAAGACAACCCCCTTCATTCACAAACTCCAATGTTACGAGGTCGTTATCCAATGATGTTCTTCGTGAGATGATGAAAACTTTAGCTTCTAATACTGTTTCCTTGCAATAAAATGTCATGTCTTTTCAACAGGAAACAAGGTCAAGTAGCTTCAAGTGTAAGGAAATTGGAGGCACAAATGAATGGAAAATTGCCCTCCTAAGCATTGAATCCAAAAGAGAATGTTAGTGCGATCATGTTGAGAAGTGGAAAAGAACTTGAAGATAAAAGGTCAAAACAAATTGAGATGGAGGAAGAAGAAGAGATAGAAACTGAATTGAGTACAAAGAAGGAACATCATCCTCCTCTACAAACTAAAACATCGACCAACACTTCAAATGTAACTCCTCACTCAATGAATTCTAGTTTTAAAGCAATTCCACCCTTTCCTGTGAGTTCTTCTAAGTCAAAGAAAGAGGACAAAGAAAAAAAGATTTTAGAGGTTTTCAAGAAAGTAGAACTCAACATTCCTTTGCTTGATGTTATCAAGCAAATTCCCAAGTATACCAAATTTTTAAAGGAGTTGTGTACTACCAAGAGAGCTTTCAAATTGAAAGGTCATAAAATGGTAAGTATGGGTGAAGTTATGTCTACTGTTGTTCAAAAAAATATGCCTTTAAAGCAAAAGGACCCAGGTGCGTTTACTATCCCATGTGTTATTGGTAATGCTAGTTTCAAGAGGGCCTTGTGTGATTTAGGTGTATCCATTAGTGTTATGCCTAAACATGTTTATGATTCTCTTAGTCTTGAGCCTTTGCATAAAACTAGCATTGTAATACAACTTGAGGATCGTAGTTTGGTTTACCCACTTGGTGTGATAGAGGATGTCTTAGTCAAGATTGATATTTTGGTTATTCCATGTGACTTTTATATTATTGATATGGAATATGATTCTTGTGATTCATCAACCAGCACTCCTATATTGTTTGGAAGACCATTCCTGAAAATTACCAGCATAAAGATTGATTATGGTAAGGATACCTTATTTATGAAGGTAGAAGATGAAAAAATTAAATTCAATTTTCATGATGCAATGAAATATCCTTATAGCAATGTTTATTCTATCACATGCTATAATCAAATTGATAAGTGTGTGCAGCAAGTTCATGATTTTGATTATGAAGATGGATTAAGCATAGCTTTGAGCTATGGCTATAATTTCACCAAGATAGAAGAGATGGAGAGGCATATATGTGTTTCCCAAAACATGCACGAATCAGTATTGGCCTTACAAGCTTTACAAATCGTTCCCTATGGTAATGTCTTTATTGATTTATTACTCTCACATAAAAATCTTTTGCCATCTATTTTACAGGCCCCCAAGTTAGAATTAAAACCTTTGCCCGATAATTTGAAGTATGTATTCATTAGCGACAACAATACACTTCCTGTTATCATAGCAAAAGGTTTGACAAGTATACAAAAGGAAAAACTTGTGATGTTGTTGTGTGATCACAAGACGGCCATTGGATGGACTTTAGCTAACATCAAGGGCATTAGTCCCTCAATGTGTATGCATCATATACTATTGGAGGACAACGCTAAACCAATAAGGAAAATGCAAAAGAGGTTGAACCCACCTATGATGGAAGTAGTGAAAGCTGAAATTTTAAAATTGTTAGATGCAGGAGTCATTTACCCCATCACTGACAGTAAATGGGTGGCACCAATCCATGTGGTGCCTAAAAAGACCAGAATCATGTTGGTGAAAAACAAAAATGATGAGCTCATTCCTACTCGCATCTCGAGTGGATTGAGAATATGTGTTGATTATAAAAAGCTCAATCTTTCTACACGCAAAGATCATTTCTCATTACCATTTATAGATCAAATGCTTAAACGCCTAGCAGGTAAGTCTCTTTATTTCTTTCTTGATGGATATAGTGGATACAATCAGATTGTTATTAATCCAGAGGATCAAGAAAAAACTACATTTACATGTCCATTTGGTACATATGCATATAGAAGAATGCCTTTCAGTCTTTGTAATGCTCCTGCAACTTTTCAAAGATGCATGATGAGTATTTTTTCTGACTATGTTGAAAGAATAATCGAGGTTTTTATGGATGATTTCACGGTGTATGGTGATTCTTTTGATAAATGTCTAGAAATTTATCTTTGATCCTAAAAAGGTGCATTGAAACAAACCATGTCTTGAACTATAAAAAGTGTTATTTTATGGTAGAATAAGGAATAGTTCTTGGGCATGTTGTGTCTTCATGTGGATTACAAGTTGATAAAGCTAAGATAAATGTTATTTAATCATTGTCTTACCCCTTATGCGTGAGGGAAGTTTGTTCTTTTCTAGGCCATGCAGGTTTCTATCGACGCTTTATCAAAGATTTCTCAAAGATTACAGCACCTTTGTGCAGACTATTAGCCAAAGAAGTGGATTTTGTGTTTGATAAAGCTTGTAAAAATGCCAGTGATAAGCTTAAGAGACGTGTCACAACTGCCCCTATCATCCAACTACCAAATTGGGATGAACCTTTTAAGATAATGTGTGATGTAGGTAACTATACGGTAGGCGTTGTGCGTGGGCAAAGAATTGGGAAGAATTTGCATGTTATCGCCTATGCTTCTCGCATGTTGGATGGAGCACAATGCAATTACTATAAAACTGAAAATGAACTTTTTACAGTGGTGTTTGCTCTTAAAAAATTCAGGTCATATCTACTTGGTACAAAAGTCATTGTTTTTACTGACCAGGTAGCTCTTAGGTATCTTTTGAAGAAGAAGGAGTCCAAACCAAGATTGATTAAGTGGATCTTGCTTTTACAAAAATTCGATTTTGAGATCAAAGACAAAAAAGGTGTCGAAAACCATATGGCTGATCACTTAAATCGACTAAGGACCGAGGATATTCCAACCAAAATAATAAGAGAAACATTTCCTGATGAACAATTATATGTGCTCCATTCCTCTACAAGACCATAGTATGCTGATTTGGTGAACTATTTAGTCATCAAAGAATTCCCTCCAAGTTTGTCTACATCCCAAAAGGACAAGTTACGAGCTAGTGCTAAATATTATTTTTGAAACACTCCTTACTTGTGGAAATTTTGTGTGGATCAAGTAGAAAGGAGATGTGTACCACAGGATGAATTTCATTCCATTCTCACTTTTTATCATTCTCATTCTTGTGGTGGACATTTTGAAACAAAAAGAACAGCCCATAAAGTACTTGAAAGTGGTTTCTATTGGCCTTCTATTTTTAAAGATGCATATCACTTCTGCAAATCATTTGAAAACTGCCAAAAAACAGGTAATATCACTCATAAAAATCAAATGCCTTTAACAAATATTCTTGTAAGTAAAATTTTTTATGTTTGGGGTATTGACTTTATGGGTCCATTTCCTTCTTCTTTTGGAAATCTTTATATTCTTCTTGCTATTGATTATGTGTTCAAATAGATTGTGGTGAAAGCCACATGAACTAATGATGCTAAGGTTATTTTAGATTTTGTTAGGACTCACATATTTGATAGGTTTGGCATCCCTAAAGCTATCATTAGTGATCGTGGCACTCATTTTTGCAATCGTTCCATGGAAGCATTGCTACGCAAATATCATGTGACTCATCAAACTTCCATAGCATATCATCCGCAAACGAATGGTCAAGCTGAAATTTCTGATTGAGAAATTAAGTCCATTTTGGAGAAAACAGTGCAACCTAATCGACGAGATTGGAGTCTATGCCTTGGAGATGCACTTTGGGCTTATAGGACTGCTTATAAATCACCTATAAGAATGTCACCTTATAGAATGATTTATGGGAAAGTATGTCATCTACCGGTGGAGCTTGAACACAAAGCTTTTTGGGCTACTAAACAATGCAACATGGATTATGATGCTGCTAGGATTGCAAGAAAATTGCAACTATAAGAGTTGGAAGAAATTTGAAATGATGCTTATGAGAATGCAAGGATTTACAAAGAAAAGACTAAGAATCTTCATGACCAAATGCTTACAAGAAAGGAATTTCATATTGGAGATAAAGTCCTTCTTTATCATTCGCATTTGAAACTTTTTCCTGGAAAATTGTGCTCTCGTTGGATTAGACCCTTTGTTGTTTCTAATACTTTTCCTTATTATGCAGTTGAAATTACAAGTTTAGAAATCAGCAAAGTACTCAAGGTCAATGGACATCGTTTGAAACCTTTTTATGAAGGTTGGATGGCAAAACTCACCGCTTCTGTAGAGTTAGCTGAACCAATCTATGAAAAATGAGCACACCACATGTCAAGCCAATGACATAAAACAAAAGTGTTTACTAGGAGGCAACCCAACACACAAAAAAAATCAGATTTGCTTTTTTTTTCCTTATCTTTTATTTTTTTTGTATTTTAATTTATTTTATGGCATTCTCTTATGTTTCTTTGCTTTTATTTCAACATTAAGGATAATGTTGTGTTTTAAGTGTAGGGGTATTAGGAGAATTTTTTTTCTTATTTTAGTTTTCTTTGTTGTTCTTAAAAAAAAATTATGTTTGATCTTTTTAACTCCCATTAGTTTTTGAGAATATGAGTAATATGTATCAGAATTAATTGAGATAGATGAAGATATAAATCAAATGAAAGAGTATACATGCAAATTTTAAGGTTTAATTGGTTTAGGGATTGACTTTGAGAATATGTCATGTTGACTTTATAGTGTTATACCACTACAAGTTTTTGAGTCTTCAACATTGTATTCTTTAAGTGTGCATTCTTTCAATGATATGTATCTCTAAAACTTGCTTCATATCTTATTGAGATTATATTTCATTACAAATATACATGAAGATGATAAAGGCATTAGAAATTTTAAATCACTTGAATCAAAAAGCCAACCTAAAGCATATTATCCTTAGTAAGCCCCTTTTGAGCTTGTTTATCTATTCTTTGCTTTATCCATGTATAAGCCTTAACTTTATATTTTTTTTTCTTTTCTCCTGGCCAAGGATTAGTAGATCATATACTTGTGATACTTCATGGAATTATGGTTGGAAATTATGTGAAAAGACAGAAGTGATGCTTAATGAAAAGATGGGCAAAATTATATATAAAAAAAATGTTCCTTTATGTTCTTAAGATTTTATTTTAAAAGAGCTTAAAATCAAAAGGAATTAAACATTGGTGATTAAAGATGAAAAATTTATGAGTTTTGATGGAATGTCTTGTTTGAAATATCATTTTTTAAAATGCTCTACTTTCTTTGATTTGAACCTTTTCTTTTACTCTCTTTTACCTCACCTTAACCTTAGCCCCATTACAACCGGAAAATAAGACCTTTTGATTCATGTATTGTTTGTAATATATTAGTAATGGAAATGAGATTGAAAAGCAAGTTTATGGTAGAACATACTCTTTGATTGAATTTGAGAGATTTAAACAAATAAATCCTAAACACATGAGTGTTGGAATGTATATCAATGAGAGGACCTATCACTTTGGCATAACATAGATTTCATTTAAATCCCGACAATTAATTGAATTTTGAAGTTTGCATGTAAACAAATTCATAAAGAATTATTTATTTTATCCTTTTTATTATATTCTTATTTATAATGTTTGTACTCTTGAACATTGATAGGAGATTAAAAGATTGATCATGGTTATTTTCAATTTAATTTTATTTATCCTTTATCGAGGACGAGCAAGAGCTAAGTGTGGGGGTATTTGATGTAATCATATTATTTGATAGTTTCACCTATATTTACCAAATGTTTTGTCCATGTTTTATATGTAAAATACCTTGATATTCTTTGTTTTATGTTTGAAGGCACTTTTGGATGAAAAATGCAAAAAGGAGTAAATTGGAGATAATTGGCAAATTTGATGTTCAGTTGATGTTTTGTTCCAAACGTGAGTTCTAGAGATCGAAATGAAGTGATTCTAGTGGCACTAAAATGCTAACATCCATACCTTTCTAGAAATATAATGCAGAAAAATAAAAAGAGAAAGATCATGGAAATCACATCCTTCAAAGTCAAATCTCACATTTTGCCATTGTTGACCTTTGTCTATTCAAAATTCAATATATGGAGTTATAGAAGTCCAATTTATGCAAACTCAATTGTTTTGGATTTATGACTTAAATTTCGGTAAACGCTTCAAATTTTAGCCAAAAAAAATGTTAGATGAGGGAGATATGTTTTTTCAAAGATGACAACTGAATTCTGCCAACAATCAGGTTTTGTGAAGAAATGAGTCCAAATTACGTTTTGAAGCTTTTAAACCATCATCAAAAATTTTATATCAGCAATTTATCTTCTCTAAGTCAGAGTTTGAAGATTTCATGCAAGGATATTTCTCTTTTTTAGGGAAAATAGTTATTGAGGTACTTAAATGTCAATTGTCAACTTAAGAGAGGACTACTTTGTAAATTAGAAACTAGGGTTTCTTAGCATATAAAAAGAAAGACAGAGAGGAGAGAAGGGGGTAGCAGCTAGAAGTTAAGAAACACAAATTCTCTCCTCTATAAACCCAAAAAAAAATCATGCTCTCTTCATTCTTTAAGAGTAGTTGTTCAATAGTTATGCAAGACTAAGCTTTTTTCTTGGTTGCAAGGACACAATAAACCTTCAGATTTCAAGAACCGTGAGATTTATTCTTCCTTTTATTTTCAGTTTATAGTATGAATGAGTATGATTGTTTCCTATACATATTTTCTATGATTGTTGTTGATAATTACTAGAGCGAAACTCTGAGTTATTATTGTGAACAATTTATTGCTAAGTTTGATATCAAAACCAGAGTTGTGATGTATGAACTTGTGAAGCAACTAAGCTTGATAATTGTGGCGGAACTACATTATTAAACTTAAGAAGAACACTTAAATATCTAGTTCTTAGGGCTGCCATTGAACTAAATCATTAATGCGGACATTGTGATTGTTTGTTGATTAGGGTTAGTTATACAGCGGATCTGTTAATTAACCAACATTAAGAAAACATAAAAATTCAGAATATAAATTGTAGTTTTGTTTCAATGATCGATTCTAATTTTCATTGGTGGATGTGTGCTAGCAACCAAGGTTTGTTTTCTTGATAAATTTCGATTTCAATTGATTTTGTTTGCTAGTTTAATTTCTTTCATAGTTTAGATCATCACAAATCAAAACCCTCCAATTGCATAACGTATAGTATAAAAATCTAAACTAAATCTTCCTTGTGGGATCGACCCTTTGTTTGCTCTATACTATCTTGTGTGTTGTGTTTTAAGCTAGGGTAACTAATTTGTGTGACCACGACATCGCAACAGTACTAACTGATAGAGATTCATTTAGTGTATGAGGGGTAGCCTTAGGTTAATGAGAGGTGTCAATAACTGTATTTTTAGTAGGTAGTCAAGTTTTGAAGATATTCCCAAAGCTTTAGCAAATAGGGACATCATTGAAAAAATAATTAGTGAGAAATTACAGGTTTCCACAATGTCTGATCGAATAAATGCAATGTTTAAACATGTTGATGCCTTCATTACCTTACCAAGTGGTATGGGCATATTGAAAGAGATCTTTTATATTTTCTTATGGATCCAACTATACATTCACCATAAACTCATAAGTATGTTAAATGTTAATGGTTTTTATGATAAATTGTTGTTTTTTCTTGATCATATTATGGAATAGGGATTTCTAACATCTTTTGCACGACAAATCATAATCTTTACTGCTACTGCTAAATAATTGATTAACCAACTACAATATTTAACTCCTATAATTGATCCCTTAATGAGTTGTATAAATTGGTTAACTAAAAAAAGCTGTAAAAAGCTTAGATTGAATTTAAACCTTTATTTATGAATTCTTGTGTCTTTTGATTTTCTTCATAGTATATTATTTTATTTTGTTATTTTTTTTAAGTGTGTTTCAGGTTTGTCAGTGTTTGATGTTTCAAGTGATGTCTTTTATACTCTATCTTTCTACCTTAAAACATTGAGGATAATGTCTTATTTTGGTGGGGGGGAAAGGGCAATAGTTTATATTATTAAAAAAAAATAACTAACCATGTTTTCTATTTCATAAACCATTTACAAAATTGTTGTTACTAGGATAATAGAGTAAAGGAGTTCTTTTGTTAAAGTGACTCTTGAGACGCATCTTAGTAAATATTTTTAACAAGGTCATCAGAATACTTCTTAAAATATTCAGGTTTATAAACTTTTGCATTGTTATCACTTACTTCTGCTCATATACTCATCTAACATGTATTCATAAACCTTTATTTTCATACACATTTTAATATATGACTGTAGGTTGCATATTAGATTATTAGATTATTTATGTTCTTTTGTTAAAAGTAACAACTAAAGGAAAGAGATAGTATATAAATTGCAAAAAAAAAATCAAAAAACAAATGATAATAGTAAAAATATAAATAAGTTTGATTTTGTAGCCTCCCTAATCTAAGGAATTAATCCCGAAAGGATATTTGAACACCTAATACTATAAAGTCAACTGACTTAGAAGTTATTAGTCCAATGCTTTTTACATGAGTTAAGAAGAAAAGTTTAAGAAAATCAAACATTACACTAGCTATGTATCAATATCTGTAATCTAAGTCAATAAGCTCATAGGAGTGTCTCAATACTTAACGTCTTAAGACCAATTAGTCTAGGAGTCATTAGTCAAAAGCATGTTACATAGGTTAAAAATGCATTGTGTTTTTAAATTATATGTATTTTACTAAAAACAAGAAAAAAAATATTAATCTTAACCTTAGAAAGTTAACCTTAAATATTAGAATATAAATTTTGTTTTCTTCTAAGTAAAGCCCATAACTATATATTTATATATTGAGCAAAAAAAAAGGTTTATTAATATCTTATTTAAAAGGTATTGAGCAGATATATAAATTTAATAAGAGTTTATTTATCTAGATAGATTGATAGAAGTTTAATGATGAATGCCTTACTTTGTGGAATTTACAAATTATTTTTCTATTTTAATACTTTGATTAGTAGGAACTAGTAATAAGTTGGTTAGGGGGTATGATTAATATTTAAATGTTTATTTTTATCAAGGTTTTATATTATTATTTTGCATTTGAAGTATCAATAACTCCTTAACTAATGTATGTTTTATAATAACAAGTCTGATACCATAAGATATCTTTAATTTATAGTAAATGTTCATTCTAAATGCATGCCTATCACATAAATAAAAGGATTGATTGATGAGTTGATGTATTGAAATTAAAAGGACAAAGAGAGGGTTAATCTTAGAAAAGAGATGTTAGTGCAGTCCAAACTGGAACACTATTTGGTAATTAAGTTATATCTAGAGTTATAGATCTCAAATTTAGGTTTGCTTTATATGGATGGAAAGTTAAGATATAGGTCTAAAATTTTCATGGAAGTCAAGACTCGATTCTCTTATTTGGAAGTCCAAATCTTAGCAACACCGTAGAAGTCTGAATTTGTCTTATAGCCCAAACACTATTCAATGTTCAGCCCATATCTTGAGTTCTAGAAGTCCAAATGACCTCAATTGTTTTTTTCTTAAAAGCTAAGGTAATTTCCTAAAACTTTTATGTAGAAGTCTAGTTCAAATTCTAACGTTATCAATGGTGTTTTATTTAGACAAGAAAATAAGGATTGTCACCAAATTAAGATATGTTTACCCACTCAACAATTAGTCATTAAATCAATAATTTCAAATTTTAACCTATAAAAAGAAGGTATTTGTCATGCATTTAGGCATCTTGGTTTTCAGATCAAGATCATCCTCTTGCTTTCTCTTTTCATATTTTTATAATGTTTAAGTTTCATTTCATGTTATATTTTCCTTAATCTTTTGTTTATGCTTTTCATTTTCTTTACTATACTTATGTTCTTATGTTGTTTATTTATATTTCTTTTTTATTATTATTATGTTTAGTTAAGTTTATTATGTCAAGGTGAAAAGGTTACACTAATGGTGTAAGAATAATTATAGTGTAAACTTAACATGGACTTTAATATTTGATAATAACATGTTTTATATTTGTTATCTATTTACTCTTAATACTTTGCTTGTTAAATGGTTAATTTAGATTTATGATATATAACACTTGGTATAACAAATGTTTTGTACTTTCATAGCACAAACCGTATGGTATAACTAACACATGTGCCATGAAAGGAACTTAATTTGTTGTTAACATAAGTTATAATCATGAATACCTGACAATATTTACAAGTATTAGCATTATTCGAATAAGATAACTAATGTAATTATGTTAACAATTTTTAATCTGATTGGAACCTCCTTTGTGTTTGGTTTCCAATTGAATAATAAGAGTTCATAATATTCTTATTTGAAATACCATTAGTGGATCCTCTAACCTTGAGATTTGTTATTTTCATTGTTATTTCCATATAAAAAGTTCTTATCAATTTCTTCTTCTTTTTCTTCTTCTTCTTCTTCTATTATTATTATTATTATTATTATTATTATTATTACAACTAATATTGTTATTATTGTTGTTGTTGTTATTTATATTTTATACTGTTAACCTCTTTGTGGTTCGACCCTAGTCTTACCAGGGTATTTATTACTTTAACACTTCTCTACTTGGAAGAAGATATCAATATTTTTATCATGTCAGGAGGACCCACCATAAATATGGTTGTGTTGTAGGTTTTGTAGAAGCACAATTTTGTTGCTTCTCGTAAGGGAGGAATCACCAAATAGTGGAGATATTCTCCACTATTCTGGTTGGATCGAGTCCGGTCCAAAGTTAAAAATACATTGAACAGGTCTGACCCGATAAAATAAAAATAAAAAAATATTTTTTTTATTTTTAATTGTGTTTTATTAAAAAAAACTAGTGTTAAACATTATTCAATAATACTATATAAATTAGACGGAGATCGCTTGATGATATAGCATTTGTAGAATTTGATCGCAATCCCAATTTTATACCTAATTAAATTTTACTTGATGTTATTGTGCTCTAAAAAAATTTGTGAAAACCAGAGTCCTTATCGGATGTATTTCATACATGATGGAATTATAGATAGTTTAATAGAACAATAAAAATTATTTTGTATAAAGTATTATTTATTTCATGATATAATAGCAATAGTTAAATCTACAATATTTAAATTAAAAACCATCAATATTAATATATATATTTTTTAAAATTATTTTATAACCTTAATTTCAAAAGCATTTTAATTAAACATATTAAAATAGTTTTTGTTCAACCTTAATTTTAATCACGGTTTAATCAAACATATATTTTTTTAAACTAACATCAACTAAAAATATTTTTTATAAAATAATTTTTTTAAACCATAACAATAATAGCTACTTTAATATTAAACATATTTTGTTTTATCTAATATTGAATATAAGTGAAAAAATAATAAACACCACAACCCTTTTCTATGGTGGCCCAAATCTCCATTGTATAATCTATTTATTACCAATTAAATCTTTCCTGAACCAAACTTGTGATGAGGTGATATCTATCACTAATCAAACGATGCAGGGAGTTCAAGTCTTGGACGTTTGATGTTCTAAAAGCACCACCATGTAAGCAAAGCATAGAAGTATCAAGGGAGAAGAAGATTATATGAATTCAAGTGTTAAAAAAAATAAAGGGAAACAGTAAAAGAAAACAATAAAACTCTCTGGGGAGAAAAATATAAATAAATTTCTAGGAAATTGAATATATGGGATTAGTCATAATTTATATTAGTATTTGGCTTTATTTATGTTGTTATTAAGCTCGAATCTTATTTATGTAAGTAATTTTAATTGTATCTATATAGATATAGATATAAGATAAAGAGGTATTCATTACTAATACAAGCTAGATTTTATTTTTAATAATGCTATAATCTAATTTTTTATCTCTATTTTTTCATGAAAAACAGAAAAAATTAAGAAAATTGTTTTTGATGCATTTTATCCTTTCATGTACCTATTTTATGATTTTTGAGTATTTTATTTTATTTTCATATTTTCAAAATAAAAAGTCAAAATAAAAAAAAATGAAAAACAATTATTAGAGAATGAAACAATAAGTAAAGGAGTAAAGAAGGAGCAAAATAAAATTTAGATCCCTTTCCAAATTTTAAAAAGATTTGAAGAGTTATTTTTTAAATAAAAAAATATTTAAAATTTAAATCTAGGATAAAAAAAGATTGAAGACTTAAGTTTAACAATACAATTTTAACTCGGAAAATTATCATCCCATAGAGCAAGTTGAATGGGAAACTAGAAATATTAGAAGCACAACACAATGGTTATTGAATTAGTTTACATTTCAATTTTTTTTTAAAAAATTAATAATAATTTTAAGAGTACAGCTCTCATATTAATATCAACATATTAAAAAAATTGATAATTTTTCTAATATTCATTCTAAGATTTAAACTCAAAAAATTTAAAAATAAATCAAATATCATTAACCATCCAACCAATATAAAAACACTCAACGGGCAGCCATGCATCCATTTATAATGGCTTTCTTTCTATTTTGCTACCGAATTACCACCAACGGGGGGCGGGCAAAGTAATGAATCGTGATTCATCAGTACAAGCAATGCTCGGCAACTCCCCCCTGTTTCTCACGCTTCAAAACTCGCCTATTGAAATGATGAAAACGAGGGCTATCGTTGTGGGGGCAAGCACAAGTCAATAATTCTCAAAAAACATACACAAACCTAACTGGTTTGGTGGTCTGCTATCTCCATGTTTAACTTTTCTTTTTTTCTCTATCAAGGGTATACCTGATTCGTTTCACACATCAAAGTATGTCCAAGTCCTCGGTGCAGTAAAACAAAGCACATTCGCATCAGAATTTAGGATTCATGAGACGTTTGATTCATGTATATTATTAGCCTAAGTTAGGATCCTGTGATGGCCAAGGAGGAATAGTTCGTTCCCTTAACCAGCCCCTCAGGTTTTCCTCCACAAGCACCAGAAGAGAATTGATCGGAGGTTTGGTGAGTCTAAATGTTTCATGCTCAGTATTTTTCGGCTTCAAAGTTTCGTTCTTCCATAAATAGAAAAGGAACAATTAGGGGCTTGGAAACAAGAAAGTTAAGAAAGGTGCTTTGACAGCCGCCAGCCGCCAGTCAGACCTGTATGCTGCAAAATTTTGGCATTCAACCGTAGAAAACACCAATCATTAGATTTGGTAATGGAAAGATCTAAAGCTTTCCTTCCCACGTAAAAGAAAGAAACTTCATTCACTGATTGGTTCAATCCAATTATTTGCAACTTTCATTGACCAATAAATCAGCACTGCAGCTTAACAACACAGATGAGTTTATGACACAAACACAATAGGAGAGTAATCATCGACAGCAATGTTCAACAGGAATTCTGATTGTTACAACCATTGAAACTGGAACTGGAACCACAATGAAACACTTTAAGCTCACACTTGGGTGAAATCTCCTTCAAAAGCAATCTCGCCGTCTGTTCCTGTCTTGCCTTAGCCCCTTTTTTCTCCACCAACACAGCAGCAACAATCCTGTCATACCCACCACCCCTCCCTCCCATCACATATGCCACCAAAGCCGCCTGCACCGGCCCTATGCTGGGATTATAGGCGGCAGACTCCATATACGACCCTCTATAAACCTTTCCTTCACAATCCATTAACGCCACCCCTGATGGGCAATTGGTAAAGGGTGCATGAGACTTATTGGCAGCCTCTAAAGCCTCATTTTTCAAATCATCAAAAGAAGCACAGATACCATTTGGTAACAAAGCATCACCTACAAACGACAAGTTATTATGACGGGTTTCTAAAAGCAAGGGAATATCCTTATCCAAAAGATCATCAGGTCCGAACCTATGTGGTAGAAGACACGACAAGGGCTCAAATTGTTGTTTATTTGCTAAATCATTCTTGTAACTCTGGTTGTTAGCACTATCACCCGTGATGAGGATTTGTACATCAGGGGCGTGGCGGATTTCCTGGAGGAATTGACGGCAGTGGCCACAAGGGGCGGCGGAGACAGCAACGTATTTGAGAGAGGGTTCTGCATTAAGAGCGAGATTGGTGATGAGGAATTGTTCGGCGTGGACAGAATGATGGAGAGGGAGGCCAGGGAATTCTAGGTTGCCACCCAAGAAGATGCGGCCGGAGGATCCAAGACCCACGGCACCCACATGGTAGTCGGATATCGGAGGGCGAGCCAAGGCCTGGGCTGATTTGACCAGGGCTGGGAGGAGCTGGAGGACAGTGAGGCCTGATTGTTTTGCCATCGATTCGGCTTCGGATGCTTCAATTACGAATATGGGTCCATCCATCTTTTTTTTTCTTTGCTCTTTTTTTTTTTTTTTGGGTGGTAGTTGTGGTGTTTTGGATCAGAGATTAGAGAAATGAAGGGTGAGAATGAGGGGAGTTCCTTCCTGGAAAAGGAGAAAGGATGGGGGTGGTGGAAGGCGCACGGCAATTGAGGGGTGCTTATAGGGAGAACACTTGTTCATCATTGCTTTCGGAAACAAGTACCATTAATCTACTTTAATTTAAAATATTAATTTCTAATTTATATTAAAAAATAAATTAACTTGAAAACTTTAACTTAAAATAATTTAATAAAAATAAAATATAAAAAAATTTAATAATAGAGAAATATGAATCAAATATGATCTTACTCATTAACATACAAATAATGATATTTTCTGGCAGCAAATAAAAAAAATCATCAACTAAATATTTTAATAAATAATTATTTAAATTAAACTTATTTTTACTATAAAAATAAATCATTGAATTTTTCGAAGTTCAAATAGACAAAGATATGCTAATAGATAGACAATTATCATTTATCATGACAAATAAAATTTTAATTCTCAAAATCTAACCACTTATAGGTGTTTAAATTTTAATATACTTTTAATCTAAAGATAGCCCATCATTTATAAAAATACCTTTCTAAAATCAAAATTAAAATTTACTTTTTTTATTTTATAAATTTTAAATTTGATATTAGTCAATAAACATGAAATACATAGTCAAATATAGGACAAATTGGTAAGATGTTTTTTATTAAAAAAAACTTGAGTGATGAAGAGAAAAAAATTTGATTATATGAAATGAATTAAGTAAACCTGGAACATCTAGATTAGAATTTGAGCATGAAACCCAAAATAACTAGAGATCTTAAATGAGATGAAATTTATTTTATATTGTCTTCTCTTTAAAAAGATACAAGCTATATTAACTATTACAGTCATAATAGAATAAAATTGACAACTTTTAATAGATGAACCAATCAACACACATGACCAATTAATATCTATATCTCATATTTACTACTCCAATATTAGCTATGAATTTTTATTCAAAGCATATGTTTATCATTATAAAAAAAACATTTCAATGGTGTATTAGTGGTCAATAATAGTATATTACTCAACATTCAACATTATACCATTAGCCTAGATTAGTAAGATAGGTTATAACAAAACCAAAATAATTTTTCTAGAAATGTGGTATCATATTTTGAAGGAGTCATAAGAAATATTATAAGAGTGTTGCACATGGATTTAATTATTAGGTCCAATATCTTAAATAAAAATTTCTTTGTAGTATAAGTAAAGACAAATTACAATGTTTTATCTAGATGGAATTGGATGCATACTAATATATGCATGACATTATCCTTTAATAAAGCTTTAATGCTTTGAATATCAAAATGAATAATTGAAATAGTTAAAGTAGATGATAAATCATTTAATGGTTAATTCAGGGATGATAAATGTATAGTTATATAGTGATGACATAGGTCAAGTTTAGTTCATTGATAAATATAATATAAATCACCATATTCACTTCTTAGCAACTAAAAAGACAATATTTATAGGAAACTAAGAAAAATGCGATTAAAAATTCAACTAATTGATTTCAACAAAAATAAAAAGATTATAGCCAAAAGTTTTTTATTAGGTTATTATGTGACTCTGAATAATTGAATTGCATAAAATAAATATTTTGATGCCTTCATTATTCATTAAAATGGTGTTGCATTCTTTCCTACCATTTGATATTTTTACTAGCAACATTAAGCTATTATAGAATGGTTTTCTTCTAGGTGTTCAAATTAACATGGTCATCTTGAAGAGGAAGTGTTTCATTTTCAATATCTTTAATATCTAGAGTAAAGTAAATGATTATTCTTTTCTTCATTAGTTTCTTTTTAGAAAAAATAGATAAATGAATGTTATTTAGGTGTTATTTGTAACACTAATTATGGACTTGTTAACATAGAGCAAACAATTTATGAATTTTGATAATAAGTTAAACAAGTAGGTTTTGTTGAAGAACTTGAGGCTAAATATTTAGTAATTTTTATGAAAAAATAGAGTATTTAAGGTTCTTAATTTATCTACTACAAAGAAGTCTTTGGTTTAGGTTTAGAAAAAATAATTGGGGGGGTTTTATGAAAAGATTATGGATCAATTGCTATTTATAAAGACATAAATATCATGCCTAAAATCCAAAGAAATTGTTTTAAATTGAAGTCATTGGCTAAAATAATTGACATGTTAAACATGTTTGAGACATTATCAATATTTTTTGATGAATAGTTTCATTTAGCATATCTTAGTTGGTCGAGTTGATTTATTTTAATGTAAATATAATAGAAAAACTATTTTTTATTTGAGAAATAAAGGACATGATTTATACTAAAAATAAATATTCATGTGTCAAACAAATAAGAATAATTATTATTCATTATCATATAAAGAAAGGTAAGTTGATATTGATTGTGAATAGCATGATCGACCAAGAAGTTCATAATCAACTAAAGACAAAAAACAAAAAATAATTATAAACCAAAAGAAAATAATTAACCATAACATGTAGTTCTTAATTAATCAAGATAAAGTGATTTATAATGAAAAAAAAGTTCACATGATCAACCAATATATCCAAACCTATACAGATAGAGATAGAAATCCTCAGTGTGTACAATTAGTTAGTATTACATATTATGTTAGGTTTTATATGCGTGTGTGTGTAAAGGGTTGTACTTTAGTTTATATTAGAATTCATCATGTAAACTTCTTATATGATATGGTCAACCCTATAATTTGATTTTATTTGTCACACATGTCCTGTATCGCAGTGAAAATATCTACTCTCATATATTATAGTATTTAATGTGGCAAATATTAGAAAATAATGAATTTTTATCTCTTAAGACTAAAAAATAAAACAATAGTCACCATTTAATATTTTGGTTGTTAGAAACTCTAACTGGTCTTAAAGATCGAGCATGTAGACTGGTTGCATAAATAGAAAATATTAGCAGCCCAAATATATTGTACATAAGGTAAACTGTATTGTTTTATTCTCTGATAAAATCTAAGATCTTATTGTGTTTTCTAGTTGTCAGTTCATCTATAGTTTAAGAAAAATCCTTCTCGGTAAGGAAATTCTTATCTTATCAAGTTAAACCTAAACATTCTAACATCAATAAAAAAACTATATTTTTAATATTGCAAATACACTTAACATATAAACGTATAATCCTAAATATTAAAAGAAAACAAAATATTTTTTTTTATTTTTGAAATATTAGTCTAGTTCTCATAACTTTAATAGACTAGTTGTCAAAGTCAAAATGCATGCTAAAACCCTTATTTTGTCGCACATGTGCGGCGTCACAGTGAAAATATCCACTCTCATATATTATAGTATCTAATGTGGAAAATATTGGAAGATAAGAAATCCATGTCTCTTAACAGTAAAAAATAGAATAAAAGTCGTCACCTAATATTTTGATCACTAAAAACCTTAATTAGTCTCAAAGATCAAGTACGAAGATTGGTTGTGTAAAGAAAATATATTAATACCCCAAATACGTCCTATTTAAAGTAAGGTGCATTATTTTATTGTTTGATAAAATATAAGATCTTATCATGTTTTCTAGTTGTTGATCCGTCTATGATTAAGAAAAATCCTTCTTGGTAAGGAGATTTTTATTTTATCAAGTTAAACCTAATCGTTCTAACATCAATAAAAAAAAGCTACATTTTTAATACTAAGAAAATGTCTTACATATAAACGTGTAATCCTCAATATTAAAAGAAAAAAAATAATTTTTTTATTTTTATAATATTGACCTAGTTCTTGTGACTTTAATAAACTAGTTATTAAAACCAAAATGTATGCTAAAACCTTTTTTTAAAAAATACAATATGATTTTATCTTTGAGAAACTAAGTTGTATGTAAAAAAGCAAGATATTTTTATTTTTTTTGCAAAGTTTTAATGAAAACTAGGTGTTTTAACCAAATTTGTATCTTTATGGTATAAAAATACAAATAAATACTAAGCAAAATTTAGTAGGAAAAACATAGATTTTTTGCGACCAAATAAAGGTTGAAACCCTAGGTTGGACGTTCCTGCACACCCAAAAATAACTTCTAAAGAAATTTTTTTTTTTAGGCTAGGTCTAGATCGGCCTAATTAGCTGGATTGGACCCAGCAGGCCTAGCTAGGTTACTAACTCAAGCCAATAACCCAACTGACTTTTAACCACAAGCATGCATGAATAATTCATGCGCACCTACTACAACCACAACTACAACTACAACGTAATTAAATTTCACATGCACAATATTTATGCAATTATAAATAGAAGGAGAAGGAGTGAAACGCTTACTTTTTGGAAGTTGTTAATTCGTACAAATTGGAGCGCAACAATCTCTCTCTCTCTCTCTCTCTCTCTATATA
>SRLM01000176.1:150117-174781 GCA_015708895.1 Populus ilicifolia
ACTTTATTTACAATAAATTATTTTAAAAATAAATAAATTTTAGAAAAATAAATTATTTTTTTATATTTGGTAGTGTAATGAAAAATAAGTTAGAAAATATTTTCTACTATTTTGTTATGTTACAGAAAATGAACTGGAAAATAATTTATTAATATTTTATTTTTTTCAAGTTCATTAAAATAATAAGGACCAAATAAGGATTAATGAGAATAAAATTGAAAAAATATAATTTATAAATTATCTCAAATAAAATAAATAATAATCAAAATAATAAAGATCAAATCTAAAAAATAAAAAAATTAAAATAATAATAGTTAATATTTCATAAATTATTTCAAATAATATAAGTAACAATTAAAAAAACAAAGACCAAATTAGATAGATAAAAATTTTTAATAAAAAATGATAAGGGAAAAACAAATAACAATTATAAAAATAAAGATCAAAGTTAATATAAAAATTAAATTTTCAGAGATAAAATTAAAAAATAAATATTTAAAACAAAATAAATATAGCATTCAAAAGTTTGAGCATCAAATTTGATACAATCAGCAAAACATTTCTAAATTTTTAACAACTTCCAGAAAGTGTTTTCCATCCAAATTTTTCAAGAAAATACTTTTCTAAAAATCAAGCTAAATTTTCTTTTAACTGGAATGTATTTTTTGTTGATCAAATTTTCTAATGATAAATAAACATAGAAAAATTTAAAAACCGGTTTCCTAAAAATCAGTTTTCGAGAAACAAACATGGTCTTAGTTGGTTTAGAGCTAATTTAATCTTTCATAAATATAAAATGTCCAACCATTTATATTTTATATTAAAATTAGTTTTTATTTTTTTTACTGTTATTTACTGTTATTTAACAAAAACTAGATGTTTTAACCAGAGTTGTATCTTTGTAATATAAAAACACAAACCAATACTAAGCAAAATTTAGTAGGAAAAACACATTTTTTGCGACCAAATGAAGGCTGAAATCCCAGGTTGGACGTTCCTACGCACTTAGAAATAACTTTTTAAAAAAAAAAATTTTTTTAGGCTAGGCCTAACTCGATCCAATTAGCTAGGCTAGATCGAACAAGTGTAACCAAGTCACTAGTCCAAGCTAGTGACCCAACTGGCTTTTAACTATAAGCATGCATGAATAATTCACGCGCGTCTACTATAACCACAATGTAATTAAATTTCACATGCATATTATTTGTGCAATTATAAATGGAAGGAGAAGGAGTGAAAAGCTTACTTGGTTCCTAGTCATTGCTAGGATAAGTCCTTCCTAAGCTTGTCGTTGGGATTCTGGGAAGAAGCTATGATGTCACTTTTTGTGTCTGGCTTCCCTTCCATTCTATCTTCTTCTCGTGTCCGTCTCTTATCTCCTGTCTCTACATCTGGATCTCTTTTTCTCTCTGTTTCTTTTCTTTGTTCTTCTTTCCTGTTATGTTATGTTGCCCCTATAATTCCTTTATTACTCCTCTTCTCTTTCTTATGCTCTCCCTCTCTCTATTTTCTACTCTTTTACACGTATTCTCTCTCTCTCTCTCTCTCTCTCTCTGTTTTCTTGCTTCTTTTTGTCCATTTCTTCTTTGGCTTTTTATAGCCCAAAAATGCATGTGTTTCCTTGGTTATTGCAAGAAGATTGTAATGGCCGACGTGCATTATAGTGGCGAGGGATATCAGTCATGAGATATGCTCTCCTAATTGAAGCAGCTTCACTACTAACATCTCCACTGCTTTTTACTATCGAGATCGTTGCTGATGAAAAAGACAATGAACAGTTCTCAAGGAATGACATTGTTTTAACATTTAAAATGAACATTTTTTATTTGACCATTGGATGTTTTTGTAATTTTATAATAAAACCCCCTGATAAATTATAATTGAATTCCTTGATTTCAGCGTCATTTATAAGACAATCCTTAGTTCTAGATTCATGCAATTTGATTCTTAATTGATCAATAAACTGTCAATTCTTTCAATTTAGCCCCTGCTTTGTTTAATTTCAACTCCTATATTTATATACCTTTTTTTGGTTTGATCCTTAGTTTCAAATTGTGTCAATCAAATCCCTAATTGACCATCAAACTTCAATAAATATGCAAGTAAGCTCTTAATTTGACTAAATTAACTCTTAAAAATTATAATTTAACCCTAGAACTTTAATTTATTTTAATAAAAGCCCAAAATGATTTAAAAATCAAATTTTCTTGTAATCAAACCTTCTATAAATTCAATTAAACTTTAGATAAAATTTAATTAAGTTGAAAAACATCTGATTTTGAATATATTTTTTTAAAATTGATTTTTTTTGTTATCAATAACGCTTTCATCAATCAACAATATACTATTAAATTTCAAGCTTTTGCATTTTTGTACCTACTCAAAAAAAAAATTGGTCATTTTTCTACATTGCAATATCTTTTTTTCACTCCTATTATTTTTTGGATTTATTCTAATTATTTCTTAATATATTTTTTTATTTTTTATGTGGGAACCTAAAAATGGATAACAACATCATTCATTTTATATTTCTTGCATTTACTATATCTAAATTTTGTTGGTTTCTTTATTGCTTTCTAATATCCTTTGCTTTTTCTACAATTTTCCCATCTTATCCTGCACCTATTTTCTTTCACACATAATGATAGACAGAACATATAACTTCTTTTCAAGGTTGAGGTTCAAGGTTTAGTATCTTCACATTCTACTTTGAAAGGTTACTACTTGTTTCTACTCAAAATTAAATTTCTAGTTATAACTTTTCATTATTGGAAGGAACGACATGTTGCATAATTAATATAGAAGTAACTGAATCTCGATCCATAATAGGGTAAATATGTTTTAATATTTTAATTAATTCTTAAATATATGCCAACAAAATCAAAATAAAGCAATATTAATTTTTTTTATTTAAATTGTATCTTATAATATTTAATATCATGAATGTTTTTATAATTTTTTTATTTTGTGTTTCATATATATATATATATGTCTGATTTTGGTAAATAATAATAATAATAATAATAATAATAATAAAGAAGATAGTCATCAAGGCATCCCTATCATGATAATAACCATTTTGTCTTTGAAAATAAAAAGGCATAAGAATAAAAGTATAAAAATAAAGGTGTTGTTGATTTCCACAAGCCACATATAATTTTGATATTTTTTTTTTAAATCTAAAATCATCCTAGAAACCAACTATAAAGCTCAAAACACCTAATCCACCAAGCAACCTAAAAGCCAACCATTTCTCTCCTACCTTTTATCTTCTCCTTATATATTCAAGGACCTGAGTGTTACACAAATAAAGTTAAGGGATTAATTTATACACATCTCAAACTATAAGGGCTGAAGGTAAGTTTTTTCCAAAACCACTTAAAATTTTGGTTAAAATGAGTTCATCTGTCTACTATTCTTTTAAATCAAAACAAAATTATTTTATAATAAAATAACTTGAAAATAACTTTATTTTTAAGTCATTATAACAGGTGTTTAGCCACAACAAAACCTGATTCTTTTTTGTATCAAATATCTTTATGCAATGTTTGAGTTTAAATAAATTAAGAAACAAAATTACTATTTAAAAAAAAGTAGTAATTTTATAAATTACTACATTTTATATTAAACAATAATAAGAAAAAATATAATCAACTTTTATATTTTATAAATTGTCTGGTTTAAAATGCAATTAGAAAATCACTAATTTTTTGTTTTAAAAAATATTTTTTACAGCGCAAATGAATTATGACCACATAGTATTATTAGAATTGTAAAAATTTAAATTAAAAAAATATGTTAGTAAATGTTCTATGTTCCGTAACTCAACCATTAGAAATATTATTTTAGAAATAGTAACAACTAAAATTATTATAAGTAAGAATTGGTTTATTATGCCTGAGTACATAAATTTTTAATTTCGTTTGTATTGGCCATCCTAGAATACATTTCTAAAATAGGTCGATATCTTAATTGAAGGTTAACTTTAATTCTTAATTTTATTTTTTTTAATATTGTTTGATTTATATAATGAGATTCTTACTTCAAATTATCCCCTTTTTTTTCAAAAACAAATTATATGGTAAATAACTTTAATAAAACCTTAAAATTGAAAATATATATATTTTATAAAAAACATAAAAATGATTTTGCAATAAATAAGTTTAATACACACACAGGATTAAGAGGTTAGCTCACATATCAAGACTTATTGTTTTTTTTTTTGTAAAAAAAAGAAGTAGATGATGAATGATGCAACTTGGATTCGTAGTTTTTGCCTTTAAAACTTAATTTTTTTCATTATTTTTTTAACCTACCTCAAAAATATTAATAGAATTAAATATATATATATATATTAATTTTAAAATCCATTTTACTCGAACAAAATAACTGAAAAACTTGAATCATTTTCCATAAATAATTTATATTTTCGAGCTTCAATCTCTTTTCTCATTCCATTCTAGCGTCAATGCTACTAGCAGTAGAGCATTGGAAGCAATGGTGGTGGGCGGGAATAAGAGTGAGAGGCCAAGATCGTGAGGACGCTAGACAGAAGAAAAGAGGCAAAGGGTATTTTTTCAATCTGCATCGATTCAATGGAATAGTATAAAAAAAAGGTCTGATCCACTAGCAGCATGTGAAATGCAACCAGACAAGAGTATCTGGGCGTGTTTGTTTTCTCCGAAATTAGTGATGACACCTAATCTCTAGTGTTTAGGCATGTCATTGTCCATACCAAATAAATTTAATTTTTACATGTCAAATTTATCTCTATAACTAGCCTAGCTGGTTTCCCGCACGCTCGGGTCTTTGTTTTGTTTTTTTGTTTTTTTTTATATCAAAAAATTATTGTACGATTGTAGAGAAATGATGCCGAGACCAAATTTAAGTGACAAAGAAAAGACGAACGAGATCTGCAATTTTCTGGAAGTTGTTAATTCGTACAACTTGGAGTGCATCAACATTGCCCTTTTATTTTGGTTTTATATATATAATTAGGGTGGTTTAGAGCTAATTTGATATTTTATAAATATTAAATGTTAATAAAAAAAAGTAGCCGGTTAAAGTATAAAAATGTACAATCATTTATATTTTATATTCAAATTAGTTTTTATTTTTTATTGTTATTTTTTTTATTTTTTATTGATTTATTATCTTCAATTTCATTTCTAATCATTAGGTTTAATTTGCCTTTAATTTTTATTCTTTTAATATTTTTAGATCTTTTTAATAATTATTTTTTTCTCTTTTTCATTTTGCATCATTTGATTTTATTTGTTTTTCATGTTGAATTTGACTCCTATTATTTCTTTTATTGTTGTTTGTTTTTGTATTGAATCTTTCTATGCTTTAGGTATTTTTAAGATGTCATCCATTATTTTTTTTTAATTAAGACATGAGTTTTGAAAGTTAACACATGTTAACTCTAGTCTTTTTTAGATCCTTTTATATTTTTTAAAAAAATTTATTCTTTAATATTTAATTTTAATAGAATTGATCGTGCCTTTTGTTTCTTTATTTTCTTTCTATAAAATTATCCAAATTCTCAGCCCATGGTCACATGGTTGGCAAGTTGACTCAGATTTTTATTGTTTTTTTTTTAATTATTATTTTTTTATTAAGAATTTTTCTTCATTGCTTTTTTAGATTTTCCTTTTGTACATGAAGTCCCGATGATCAGCCACAAGTTTTAAAAATTATTACAAATTAACTTTATTTTTTTAGGTTTGTTTTGAATTCTTCAACATTTAATTTTCTAGGATTTGTCCTCATTCTTTTCTTTTTATTTTTTTTATTGGTTTATCTTAATCACATGTCTATGATCACAAAGTTAGTGATTAACATGGGTCGGCCAAGATTTTTTAAAATTATTTTTTTAATTTTATCATTCAATGTTCAATTGTTTTATAGTTGAGTTTCATGATTTAATTTAGTTCGTTTTCATTTGTGATTTTGTTTATCTTTTCTTTTAATCAATAATCGTTTGATTATATAAAAAATATATTCTAAGAAAAATAATTATTAAACACAATTTAGTGCATGATCCATCTTGCGAAATTAAATATGTTTTTGTTAATTTTATTTTTTAACATTTATTTTTTTTAAATAATTTCAAAATCATCACATTTCCCTTTTTGGTTTCCAAGCTTTCAAACTCTTCTTTCTCTTTTATTTCTCTTTGAAATACTCACCTTGTTTATCCCTCAACTAACCCTCCCCACATAATCAAAAAAAGAAGAGAAGAGAAATGAAGAAAGACATAGAACTTTTTGTGCCTCTATTGCTGCAATAAACAAATGTCAGTTACATGGAAAAGTGGGGAGAGGCTGTCTGTTTTTAATTATAAAAATGCCACACATTGATTGTTTTTGTGTTGTTTATATCGTATCTTTATCCGTCGTTATTTTTCACGAACCAGAAATTTTTATTAATTCATTTAGGTTTCCTACTACAATTTTTCATCACTATTAAACGTGGTTTAAAATTTCTTTAGTTGTATTATTATTATTATTATTCTTATTATTATCAATTTAAAGTTTAAACATTAAACACAGTTTACCCTAACTGTTAATATTTTTTATACATCAATTTATTTAGAATTTTCACACTAATTTACCAAGATTTTTCATTTGTAATCACAATAATTCCCTCGTAATCTTCACCAATTTTGATTAAAATTTATGCAATTATATGTGAGACTTATATCGTTTGTCAACAAATGTAAAATCATATATTATTTTTTTCAAAGTTCCATTTTATCATCATTATCTAACTATTTTCAACACAATTTATAATAATTTTTTTATAAAATTATTATATTTAATTAAGGAATTTAGATTATTTATCACTTGATTCACGTATCAATTTATTATTTTATCTTATCTAATTTTCAAATTATTTTACTAGGAATCTTCATTTCAAATCAAAATAATCTTCCATCTCAACTTACTGTTTTTAAATTGAAGATTATCCGATTAACACTTGTTTATTGATTTTTAGGTTGAGTGTTTATAGTTTATATTGTGAAATTAAATATTTTAATTTTAGTTATTTCTTGATAAAATATTAATTTAATTAATTATATATATATATATTGATCTCATGATTAAGAAATTTTTCTATTAAAAAATATAAAATAGAACCTATATATTTATTTTTTTAATAAAAAATAATCGGATCACAGTGGAACTTGAGTACAAAACAAGTTACCATTCTAAACGCGTTTGGCACTGCTCTGCATGATTCATTCTTGGGAATAAAGAACGTCTCCACATGCAACCATACCAGAGAACATATGCTTTTTGTCAATTAAAGATGCTGACATTGGATTCGGAATGGTTGGAATTTTATGCATAATTGCTGCAAGCTTGAAACCATTTGTTTTTTTTTTTTTTTATCGTTATTAATATTACTCCATTGGATGTTACTAACGGCAACATCTAATATTTCATTCTCTCCCTTGTCATTAAATTGACTAGTTATCGTGTTCGTGTTCATGCTTATAAAATTCAGCCTAGCTTTTTTAGTCTCGAGTTTATAATTAACTCAATTAAATTCAGATAATTTGATGGTTCAATTCAAAACTCAGTGATCTAAAATAACTCAGGTGAAATTTAATTTTTTAAAATATTTTTTTAATAAATTTTAAAATATTTTTTTAATAAATTTTAAAATATTTTTTAATTTTTTAAAATTAATTTACAAATATTTACTTTGTATACTTTTTTTAATATAGTTTACATCCACATATATTTTTTCTTAACTTTTTAATACAAGATAATTATATATAACCTGTATTTATATAAATTGTTTTTAAATTTTTAATGTGATATAACTATACTATACTATACTTCATATTTATTTTTTTATAGCTTACATTTATATGTATTATTTTTTAATTTTTTTTAGTTTACATCTATTATTATGGATTTTTTTTAATTTTTCATGTAAAATAATTATACTAAACTTTATATTTTTTTTAAACCTATATCCACATAAATTCTTTTAAAATTTTTTATATAAAATATTAAAACCTCAAAACATACACACACACACATATATATATACACACACTTAAAATAATGAATTCAAAAATATATTAACTAATAAATCATAAAAAGAGTTGTGACCGCTAATTATAGACTAAAATGAGAAGTTGATCTTCTAAGTAAAAAGAAAATAAAATTACAAATGCATACGTAAATATTTTATAAATGTAAACCATAAAAAATCATGCTACTTAACAATAATATAATTATACAATAGAGAAAATAGCGAAAGCAGCTAAGCCTTTATCAAAGCCAACTTTTATTTAATTCTATAATAATTAAACAATATTCAAAAGTGTTAAAGAAATTAAAATTTTAGAGCAAAAAAAATATTTTTTAGTTAAAATTCTCATTTATTATCTATGAATTTATTTTCTATTTTGATTAAATATGTCTTTTATTATTAACAATATGATTTTTTGACCATCAAAACTCAAATTTCAACTTATTTTTACCTAAAACAAACTTCAAAAACATACTTGGAATCTTAATAACTCTATTTTCAACCCTAAAATACCATTTAATCAATCCAAAAATAAAAAATTAATTCAAATAAAACACTTTACAAAAATTAATCTCTTTTTCTAGTATGGTTAAAAGAAAAAATTATTTTCACTTAACTCTCTTTAAGATAAACCAATCAATATCTAAGGATTGTAACACGAGAAAAATGAAGTTTTAGGACTGAAACTTCAATACCTAAAACAACAAGGATAAATATATGAAAAATTTAAAAACGTTTGGGATTAAATTGAGCTTTTTTTAATACTTAGAAACCTAATTGAAACTAATTAGTATCAAAACATAAATACCTAAAATTATAAGGACCAAAAATTATAAAAATAAAAATAAACTTCGGAGACTAATTGAAATTTTATGAAAACTTTAAAGACTAAATAGAACTTTTCTTAAGATTCAAGGACTAAAACATCAAGAAAATAAAGTTCTGGGGCTTTAACTTAAACATCTAAAATATAGGGATAAAATATGTAAAATTCAAAAACTTTAAGAACCAAATAGAACTTTTTGGAAAGCTCAAAGAATCAATTTGAATTTTTTTAAAAAAAAAACTTGTACTGTTAGGAATTAAAACAATCCATAACAAACAATTTGCTATAATAAAAAATTAGAGATATTTTAGTTTATAACTAGTTTATTTATTTGTGTTATGGGGTAAAGCAAAAAAAAAATTTGAAATGCAAAAAAAAAAGTTTAAGTATTGTTAATGCACTTCTTAGAAAAAAAAAGAATTTTAATAATGAATAATATTTTTATCTAGAATTGAGAAGAAAACACATTAAATCTACTTGGGTTGGGTTGATATGTAAAATTTCTAAAAATAATATTAAAAAACATAAATTAAAAAGCTAAATATTCAATTAACTTAATGTTTATAGATAAAAATGGTAAAAACAATTAAAAAAAACACCATGTAAATTCAAGTGAATTAACTAAACTTATGATGCAAATCATTCACGTTATTAAATTCAATAATTTTTTTTATCCCATAAATTAATTATCATTTAATAAATTTATATAATAATAAAACACATGCCAAGTTTTTTATACGAAACATATTTTAATAAAAACTAATTATGACAAGTGTTAGAGAATGAGATAGTAAAGATAAATATCATTGCTAAGAAAAGGTAAATTATATTTTTTTTAGTTTTAAGTTAACTAAAAAAATAGTTTATTGATAATAAAAAAAATATTGATTTAAAAAAAACATCCAGAGACAAAATAGTGCATAAAAAATAGCATGAGTGATGTGATTTAATTCGTCCAAGTTGTGATTTGTATATTAAACTTAATAAAGTTTAATATTTTTTTTATATAAATTTATAACTAATTTAAATATATAAAAACAACCATCTAAGTGGCCTAATAGCACAATGCCTAATGTCTTGAAATAAAAAGTTCAGGCATGTGGGCTTGTAAGCTTAGGAGTATCTAGGCTTATTAATTATTATTTTTTTATTTAAAGGGGTAAATAACCTATATTTTTTTTATTGAAAACAAATATATGCTGTGATAAATAACGTCTGGTCTTTAATCCAAATACTGATCATGCAGTGATGGTTGGAAAATGAAAGCTATAAGTCACTATAAAAACCCATTTATCAACCCATTTCAACTATACCCTTAGAACATTAAAAAACCAGCCTAATAAACCTAAAAAAATATATAAGCTACAAATTCAAATCGAGTAAAATATATTCCAGTGCTATGATTTCAACTTCATGTTCCCGAGTTACAAAGAACAATCCGAACTGATGCAATCTTTTTGGATTCGCTCCGCCTTACAGCCTTGCTTCCCATTGTAATTGCCATTGTAGCATGTGTGTGGCACAGCCCATAAGGGCCATGCGGACTTGACGTCATCCCCACCTACCTCTAGTATATCACTGGCAGTAATGCTTTGAAAAACGCGTGCTTTATTAAGTGAAAGACACTAACCGAATAGTTAAAGATGCTGTAAGCAGCATCAAGGGTGTTTGGCCAGCGATGGATGAAGCTTCTCTTTTGTTTACTGTATTCAGATTTGAGTTTCAATGTGCATACCTGTTACTCATGGTATTTTATATGTCTATTAGATTTGTAGGGTATTCAATGAACTGTGAAGATTAATTGTGATGCGTGCAAGCTGACCCGAAGACCCCACGAAAGTAAATTAAAAAAAGAAAGATGCCGCAAGCAAAGATCATATAGCCTAATTAACTGCAAGTTGAATAAGCTATGACCCTCTTTTGATTATTCCGTAATATTCCAGTGGTTGCCGCAAGGAATGACGTCATAGCTCCTGCAAAAGTAATAATAATTAAAGCCGTAGGTGAGTATTCAAACAAAGGGGACACCTTGCTATCATGAAAACTCCAGCCGTCACCATAGTAGCTGCATGAATCGAAGTGGATTGATGTTAATGATGAATTTTTTTTCTTTACATCGAAATCCAATAAGCTCTTTTTATCATCTTATAAAAATAAATTAGAAAACAATAACAATTAAATTTAATATCAAAATTAAATTTCATGACACTTAGAAGATTGAGCACCTATTAAGTTAAAAAACAATAGAGAATAAAAGTAATTTTTTTGATGAAATTAAAATCTACCACCTATTTTATTAGTATTTTTTACTTTGCTCTTTTATTTTTAAATTTCACTATCTCTTAAAAAATAAATTGATTGGCTATTAATTTAAGCCTAAAAGTTTTAATTATGCAAAGTAAAAGATTGAGAACTATAATAAAAATAAAAAAAATTATTATTCTAATCAATAATGATTCGTGATTAGTACTTAAAAGTGCATTTTTATTAAAGTTTTATATCATCATTTAGCACTTGAAGTATCAATAACTCCTTAACTAAAACATGTTTTATAATAACGTATCTAATAATATAAGATACCTTTAATTTATAGTAAATATTCATTTTAAATATAAGCCTATCATATAAATGAAAAGATTGATTGATGAATTTAAAAATTGAAATTAAAAGAATAAAGAGAGGTCAAACTTAGAAAAGAGATGTTGATGCAGTTCAAACCGGAACACTGTTCGGTAATTGGGTCATATCTGGAGCTGTAGATCTCAGATTTGGGTTTACTTTATATGGATAGAAAGGTAAGATATAAGCCTACAACTTTCATTTGGAGCTCAAGACTTAAAAATGTCATTTTCAAGTTCAAATTGTAGCAACAATAAAGAAGTCCGAATCTGTCTTCTAGCCCGAGCACTATGTAGTGTTTGACCTATATTTAGAGTTCTAGAAGTTTAAATGACCTGAATTTTTTACACAAGAAAACTAAGATAATTTCCTACAACTTTAAAGTTTTAAGTGACTCTAATTTTGACGTTATCAATGACGTTTTGGACAAACAAGAGAAGATAAGGATTGTTACCAAGTCAAAAGTTGGTTACCCACTTATCAATTAGTTATCAAATCAATATTTCCCAATTTTGGCCTATAAAAAGAGGCATTTACCACACATTCAAGCATCTTTTTTTCTCTCTTTGTATTTTTTGTAATGTTTATGCTTTATTTTCATTAATATCAAGTTTATGTTTTTCATTTCATTTCTTTTCCTTTACTTAGTTAACTCTTATCTTATTTATGTTCTTATTTTTTTATTTTTTATGCTTTATGTTTAGCTAAGTTTATTATGTCAAGGTGAAAATGTTACATTAATAGTGTAAGAATAAGTATAATGTAAACTCAATATGGACTTTAATATTTGATACTAACATGTTTTGTATTTGTTATCTTGTTCACTCTTTAATACTTTGCTTGTTAAACGACTAATCTTGATTTATATTGTATAACACTTGGTACAACAAATGTTTGGCACTTTCATAGCCCATACTGTATGATATAATTGACACCTGAGCTATGAAAGGAATTTGATTTGTTGTTAACATAAGTTATAATTATAAATGCTTGATGAGATTTACAAGTATTAGCAATAATCCATTAAGATGACTAATGTAATCATGTTAACAATCTATAATCTTATTGGAACCTTCTTTGTGTGTGGTTTCCAATTGAATAATAAGAGTTTATACTATATTTGTTTGACATACTATTAGTGGAACATCTAACCTTGACATTTATTATTATGATTGTTTAATCCTTATATTAATATTCCATCTCAAAGTTCTCATCTTTTTTTTTTGTATTATTATTGTTGTTGTTGTTGTTGTTATTGTTGTATTATTATTATCTATAATTTATACAATTAACTTCACTATGGTTTGACCCCGGTCTTACCGGGTTATTTATTACTTCGACACTCTTGCACTTGGGAGAAAAAATTAATCTTTTAGTTGTGTCAAGTTTTTGGTACCGTTGTCGGGAAGGTAAGTTCTTGTACAAATTATGGTATTTATTTTATTTTCACTTTTATTTTTCTTGTATATAACTTTGTTTTTTATCTCTTGTTTCTTCTTCTTTTATTTTCTTCTTTCTTTTATTCTATTTCTACACGTGCATGAGAGTGTGGTCACGTATATTAAGTATTTGACTTTGTAAGGTATCCTCATCATTTTCAAAAAATATAGCCGAAGAAGATAATCAATCACTTCATAATGAGAATAATAAGAGTAACACTGAGAGACCACATGAATCCCGCAAGAACAAGTGCACAATCATGCGTAGTTTTTTCTCTTGATGCATCTCATTTTAATTTTAAGCCAAACATTATTCAAATTTTATCTTCTTTTCATGACTTAGATTTAGAAAATCTATATTTACATTTAAGGAAATTTGAGGAGGTCTGCAACACCTATAATGACTCAAATTGTAGCATGAACACCATCAGATTAAAGCTTTTTCCATTTTCATTAAAAGATAAAGCTAAAACATGACTATAAAATTTAAAACCAGGATCCATTCGTGCTGGGGATGAAATGCAACAACAGTTTTTAAAGAAGTTTTTCTCATCTCATAGAACAAACTCTTTCAAAAGACAAATCACCACTTTCACTTAAAACCAAAAGAAATATTTTACCAATGTTGGGATAGGTATCAAGACTTGCTTAATACTTGCCCTCATCATGGTTTTGAAACATGGAGATTGGTTTCACATTTTTATGAAGGGTTAACACCTAGAGATAGGCAAATGGTTGAATTTATGTGTAATGGAACTTTTAAAGATAAAGACCCTGATGAAGCAATGAAGTACTTAGACTTGTTAGTTGAAAATGCTCAAAATTAGGACATTGCGGATACTTATGAGGCACTGAGTAAAACTCAACCTTATACATCTAATGGAGGTATGTACAACCTTAGAGAAGATCATGACTTCAAAGCCAAGTTTGCATCTTTAGCTAGAAAAGTCGAGGAACTAAAATTGAAAAAGAGTGGTAAATTAAAATCTGTTGAAAACATCATGTGTCAAATATGTGAAACAAATAAGCACTTAGGTAATGACTGTCTAATTTTTCCTTCTTTTAAGGAATATCTTTATGATCAAGCCCATGTTTTAAATAGTTTTCAAAGATCGAACCACAACCTATACTCACAAACATATAATCTTAGTTGGAGAAATCATCCAAATTTCAGTTGGAAAAGTGACAATGCACAAACTTCACAACCACAGTTTCAAGCACATTATAATTTTCAAAATTCTCATGGATATGCACCTCCTTATGCTCCACTTCCTACAAAAAGTTTTTAGGAAACTTTGTATGTATTTATTAAAAAGCAAGAGACAATCAACACTCAACTTGCTTAAAGCATAACAGATTTTAAAGATACTCTTGCTAAATTCATATCTGCTCTTAGTTTTCAAGAGAAAGGTAAGTTTTCATCTCAACCATAGTAAAATCCTAAGGGGCAATACAATACAAATGCAAGTAGTTCTAGAAATCAACACATGAATCAAGTCAAATTAATCACTCTTTGTACTGGTAAGGTTATTAAAAAACCAATTCTTGAACCTTGTGAGAAAGATGATAAGTCAATCTCTAAGGGTAAGGAAGGGGTTGAATATGAAGATTGCAAAAATAAAAAAAGACTGATTCCCCGTCAACACTTCCATTTCCTCATGCCATGACCAACCAGGAAGAAATCAAGGATGAAAAAGGCATCGAAAATATTGATGCGAATCTTTTATCAAAAGTGACAATAGATTTAACACCCGACGCACTAATCAATGCTTACTTTCCTGATGAATCTCTACTTTCTCTTAGTTTAATGCCTTGGTTTTCTAAAAATATCAATTTTCTTGCTTTAGAATTTTTGCTAGCTCACTAGGGTACTGAAAATAAAAGAACATTTTTTAGCAACGTGTAAAATTTTTATTGGGATGACCCTTATTTATTGAATTATTGTCTTGATCAAATATTTTAAAGATACATTCCTGATAATAAGGTAAGTAATTTCATTAAATTTTGTCACTCTAAGGCACGTGGGGATCATTTCTCGTAAAAAAAAAGATTGTAGAAATCTTATAAAGTGGATTTTACTAGCCCATCATATTCAAGAAATCATATGCATTCTGCAAAACCTGTGAAAATTATCAAAAGGTGGGATTTATTTCAAAACATAGAGTCTTTAGATAATCTTCTGTGGACTCTTAAGTCTCATCATAGTTGAGATAAGCATCGTGCATTTCTTAACTTATGAACCCATTTTCATAAAGAACATGATCGACTTAATCTTGAGAATCTGACTAAAAAAAACCATGTTTACCAGTTTTTAAGAAAACTAGATAGAAAGCCTACCCCCGACCCATAAAGGGCGTTTAAGCCGTTCTTAGACGTAAAACCAATGGGAGATATGAGCCATAATCATAACTACCTATACATACACATGCTTTTTCAAAAATAAATAAATAAAAAGAGAGTGTGTGTGAGAGACTCCAGCTGGCCTACATATAAGTGGTATGATTGCCCTTTTAATTTCTCATCTATAAAATCCTCTCTTTCTTACTTTTATTTTTACTCAACCCATACATTCAATAAATGATAAGTTCCTCAGGTCATCACATAAGAAATATTTGTGTTTTTGATGGATCTAGTCCTGGGAAAGAAAAAGGGTTTTTAGAATCAGCAAATTATCTTGGTTATGTATTAGCTGAGAGAAATATTCATTTAATGTATGGGGGAGACAGTCTTGGGTTAATGGGAGGTGTGTTAATAACTGTATTTTTAAGAGGTAGTCAAGTTTTGGGGGTCGTCCGTGAAGCTTTAGCACAAGAGGATATCATTGGAAAAATAATTAGAGAAGAACTACAAGTCTCCACAATGTCTGATTGAATGAATGCAATGTTTAGTCATGTTGATGCCTTTATTACTTTACCAGGTGGTCTAGGCACATTGAAAGAGATCTTTCATATTTTCTTTTGGGCTTAACTACACATTCATGATAAACCCATAGGTCTGTTAAATTTTAATGGTTATTATGATAAGTTGTTGTTATTTCTTGATCATGCTGTGGAACATGAATTTCTAATATCTTTTACATGACAAATTATAATCTTTGCTGCTATTGCTGAATAATTGATTAACTAACTATAATATTTCATTCCTGTAATTGATTCCTTTATGAGTCGCGTAAATTAGTCATCTAAAGAAAGCCATAAAAATCTTAGATTAGATTTGAGTCTTCATTTGTATTTTTTTTATTCTATTTTCTTATTTCTTATTTTTATTTTAGTGTGTTTCAGGTTTGTCGGTATTCGTTATTTAAGGTGATATCTTCTATACTCTATCTTTCTAATTTAGAACATTGAAGACAATGTCTCGTTTTGGTTGAGAGGAGAGGGTAGTAGCTAAAAACAAATTAACTAACTGTGTTTTCTATTTCATAAAGCATGTGCAAAATTGTTGTTACTATGATGACAAAGTAAATGAGATCATTTTATGACTCTTGAGACGCATCCTAGTAACCATTTGTAACAAAGTCTATCATAATACTTCTTAAAATATTTAGGTTTACAAACTCTCACATTATTATCACTTAATTCTGCTTATATATTCATTTAACATGTATTCTTAAACCTTAATTTACACACACACGCTTTAACATATGATTGTGGGTTACACATTGGATTATTACATTATTTATATTCTTTTGTTAAAGGTAACAACTAAGAAAAATGAATAATATATAATTTAAAAAAAGAAAAGAAAAAAATGATGATAATAAAAATATAGATAAGTTTGGTTTCGTAGCCTCCCTAACCTAAACAATTAAGCCCAAAGAAGTGTTTTAACACTTAATACCCTAAAGTCAACTGACTTGGGAGCTATTGGCCCAACGCTTGTTACATGGGTTGAGGAGAAAAGCTTAAGGGAATCAAACATTGAACTATCTACATATCAGTGTCTGCAACCCGAGTTATTAAGCTCATAAGGGTGTCTCAACACTTAATGCCCTAAGACCAACTAGTTTAGAAGTCATTAGCTGAAAGCTAGATATATGGGTTAAAGATGCATGTTGTTTTAAGTTATATGTATATATATATTAAAAAAAACAAAGAAAAAAAAAGAAAAAATTAATAATCCCAACCTAAGAAAGTTAATCTTAAACATTAGAACAATAATTTTATTTTCTTTCAAGAAAAGCCTCATAAATACATGTTGATATATTAAGCATAAAAGAAAGGTTTATTAAAATCTTGTTAAGAGGTATTGAACAGATATATAAATTTAATGAGAGTTTGTTTATCTGAATAGATTAATGAAAGTTGAATGATGAATACCTTGCTTTGTGGAATTTACAAATTATTTTTCTATTTTAACACTTTGATTGCTAGGGATTGATAATAAGCTGGTTGGAGGATGTAATTAGTATTTAAAAGTATATTTTTATCAAGGTTTTATATCATTATTTTACACTTGAAGTATCAATAACTCCTTAACTAAAGCATGTTTTATAATAACGTATCTAATATTATAAGATACCTTTAATTTATGATAAATATTTATTTTAAATGCAGGCCTATCATATAAATAAAAGGATTGATTGATGAATTTAAAAACTAAAATTAAAAGGACAAAGAGATGACCAAACTTAGAAAAGAGATGACGGTGCAGTCCAAACCAAAAAACTGTTTGGTAATTAGGTCATATCTGGAGCTGTAGATCTCAAATTTAGGTCTTCTTTATATAGATGGAAAGGTAAGACATAGGCCTACAACTTTTATTTGGAGCCCAAGACTTAAAAAGATCATTTTCAAGTCCAAATTGTAGCAACAATAAAGAAGTCCGAATCTATTTTCTAGCCCAAACACTATTCAGTGTTTGGCCCATATCTAGAGTTCTAAAAGTCCAAATGAATCGAATTTTTTACACAAGAAAGCTAAGATAATTTCCTACAATTTTAATGTTTTAAGTGGCTCTAATTTTAACGTTATCAATGACATTTTGGGCAGACAAGAGAAGATAAGGATTATCACCAAGTCAAGAGTTGGTCACCCACTCATCAATTAGTCATCAAATTAATAGTTTTCAATTTGACCTATAAAAGAAAACATTTACCATGCATTCAAACATCTTGGTTTCCAGATCAAGATCAAGATCATGCTCTTGCTTTCTCTCTTTGTATTTTTTGTAATGTTTATGCTTTGCTTTCATTAATATTGAGTTTATGCCTTTCATTTCATTTCCTTTCCTTAGTTAACTCTTATCTTATTTATGTTCTTATTTTTTTATTTGTTTTTCATTCTTTTATTATGTTTAGCTAAGTTTATTAAGTCAAGGTGAAAAGGTTACATTAACAGTGTAAAAATAAGTATAATGTAAACTCAATATGGACTTTAATATTTGATACTAACATGTTTTGTATTTGTTATCTTGTTCACTATTTAATACTTTGCTTGTTAAACGACTAATCTTGATTTATGTTGTATAACACTTGGTACAACAAATGCTTGACACTTTCATAGTCCATACTGTATGATATAGCTGGCACCTGAGCTATGAAAGGAACTTGATTTGTTGTTAACATAAGTTATAATCATAAATGCTTGACGAGATTTACAAATATTAGCAATAATTCATTAAGATGACTAATGTAATCATGTTAACGATCTATAATCTTATTGGAACCTCCTTTGTGTGTGGTTTCCAATTGAATAATAAGAGTTTATACTATACTTGTTTAACATATCATTAGTGGAACCTCTAACCTTGATATTTATTATTATCATTGTTCAATCCTTATATTAATATTTCATCTTAAAGTTCTCTTCTTTTTCTTTATTATTATTATTATTATTATTATTATTATTATTATGATAATTAGTATTACTACTACTATTACTTTTATTATTATTATTATTGTATTATTGTTCCTTGTAATTTATACAATTAATCTCCCCGTGGTTTGACCCCAGTCTTGCCGGGTTATTTATTACTTCGACACTCCTACACTTGGGAGAAGATATTAATATTTTAATCATGTCAATTTGTGAGAGTGAACAATAAATAATTACATAGTGAAATCATTATGATTTTAGTTTTTTAGTTTTTAATTTATACTGTAATGTAATGTAATGTAATAGTGCACTAACATTGGTTTTTAATATAGCTATTAGAGCATCCTCAAACTGGTTTTCACACAACATAACACTAACTTTATCTTTTCTTATACTAGGTTGGTAATAAGTCACAACTAATCTTTTATCAATTCCACAAGATAGATGCTTCGAGGCTACCAACAACCCATATCTAATGTCATATAAAATAGATACTTTCAAGATTTAGAATTCAACACCTGACTTGGTGAATCAAAAAGACATCTTATTACTCTAGCTTTTAATCACAAGTACAACCTATTTATTAAAATGATAAATCTTTTTCAATAATATTTATTTTAAATTAAACATACCAAAACTCTTTGTAATTATACACACACACATACTCATTTGATTTATCTTTTTATATTTTTTTAATTTAAGAATTACTCTTATAAAAAACATGTATAAATTTGTGGTATGATTAATAAGTTATAAATTATTTAATAAAAATAAAATATATTTTTTAAAAGTTGTGTAATCTTTTTAATAATTTTATATCTCAAAAACACAATAACAAATTTTAACTAAATACTATTATGTTGATTTCAAGATCTATAAGCATCTCGAATTAATCAATTATAAACAATTTTTACCCCAAGCTTAAAACCAAACATTAAACTGTTTTTACCCCTAAGCTTAAACCAAACATCACAATGCAATCTAATAGAACACAATGCAAAACTATCAAACATTCCTTATAATGTTTTATAAGATTTTTTTTATTTACTTATATATGCATGTTTGATAGTTTTGTATTGTGAGATAACTTTTTAGTTAAGATTTTTATTAAGAAAAATCATCTTAAATAAAATGGATCTTGTGAACATGTTAGACCCAAGAATTCAAGCTTGATAATTAGTTGAGCTCAAGGTAACATGAATCTGGCGAACATGACAAACCTAAAATCCTTGGTAATGTTTAAGTTTTAAGGCTACATGTCTGATCATGAATGATCCTCCACAATAAAAGTATAAAAGATACAATAAATCATCATGTCTATATTCATAGGTGTATACAAGGTTTTTTTAAAGACCTACCATACTTACTATCTTATTAACAATATATAAGAGATATTTATCTCTCATTAATGTGATCAAAAGCAAAGGACTTTTTAGTCATTTCCTTCTCTAAAAATGACTAGGTTTAAGGGGGTGTAAATACACCTTAAACCATCCAAATAAAAAGTTAAAACTTTTTTTTTTATCTCTTAAGATAAAGATATATAGATTTCAAAGTATTAATAAATTTAAAACTCAATAACAAACATCTTCATTCCTTGAATTTAAGGCTTTTTAAAGTCATTTAATACCTTTTTTATAAATATACTTACTATATCATCAGAGGTTTTTTAAGTCCCTCTAATTAGAATTGTTTTTATTTGTACTTAAGCTTCTATCATAAGTTTGGAGTTCTTTTGATTGAGAATAAAAAATCTAAGCACTTGAATATATTAATTAACTACTATCTTAGACACTAAATAACCTCTTATTTATATATTTTGAATTTTGATATCTATGGGAACTACTTATAAAAAAGTTATATATAACATTATTATTTAACTATTTTTCTTGCATTATCGTTATCAATGGAAAATAATCATAACACTCTTGTAATTTGACAAGTTACTAATCTTCTTTCCATAATAGATACTTCAGCTCTCGCATAACCAATCCTTCAATAACTTATGGAATAAATATTACCTAAGTAGTGATGAGAAATCAACAAGTAATAGAACATCCACCTTCATGAATTTCAGCTTTTTCTCAACAAGTTGCTACATCTCTCCACTCACCTCTACAAAAGCAGGCCCTACATAGTGTTTGTAGATGATTCCACTATTTAGAAGAATACAAACTAAACTATCCAATAGAGAGTCTTCAATCTCAAGGGTCATTAAGTCATTTTAAGAAGCATACATACCCTAATGATGTTCAGGTGTGAAGTGGTTTTTCTATACATCCATTTGGACAACATAAAAAAGAGGTTATCCATTTATCATGCTATCCTAAACTAAAGATATCAAGTTATCCTGAGCCTAATAGGTGTAAGAGTGGCAAATAGATGGAAAAAGAATTCATTTATAATGACATCTACACTTCTCATCAAATTATAAATTCTCCTTTATCCAAATATGTGTTGAACACCTACATGCCTAGAGATTACATCGCCACCAAAATGACCCTATATAATTATGATAAGCATACAAATCTTAGTGAACATAAAATATACGCAACATCTAAAGCTAGTCATTTAAAACAACCATGCCATGTGCAAGATCCTCCGTATGAATTTCAGAGGTTCTATAAGAACATGGTACAATAATTGAAACTAGGTTTAGTTATTGAAAAAACCAAAAAGTTAATGTCTTCTCCCAATTACAGGAGTGTTGAAGTAACATATTAAACTAGTAAGACCGGGGTCAAACTATAAAGAGATTAACTATATAAATTATCAATAATAATAATATAACAATAACAACAATAATAGTAGTGGTGGTAGTAGTAAAGAAGAAGAAGAAGAAGAAGAAGAAGAAAATGAAGTTGATGAGAACTTTAAGATGGAAGATCAATGTGAGGATCAAACAATGTTAAAAACAAATATCAAGGTTAGAAGATCCACTAATGGAATTTCAAACAAGTATAGTATAAACTCTTTTTATTACTCAATTGGAAATTACATACAAAGTAGGTTCCAATCGGATTATTAGTTGTGAACATGATTACATTAGTTATCTTATTCAAATAATGTTAATACTTATAAATATTATCAGGTATTCATAATTATAACTTATGATAACAATAAATCAAGTTCTTTTTATAGCATAAGTGTCTGTTATACCATACGGTTGGATTATAAAAGTGCCAAGTATTTATTGTATAGTGTTATACAACACAAATCTAGACTAATCATTTAACAAATAAAGTTTTAAAAGTGAATAAGATAACAAATACAAAACATGTAGGTATCAAACATTATAGTTCATATTGAGTTTACATCATGCTTATTCTTACACCATTAATGTAACCTTTTCACCTTAACATAATAAATTCAACTAAACATAACAAACGAAAGAAACATAAATAAACAAGATAAAAGTTAATTAATTAAAGAAAATGAAATGAAAGACATAAATTAAATATTAGTGAAAGCAAAACTTAAACATTATAAAAATACAAAGAGAGAAAGTAAGAGCATAATCTTGATCTAGAAACCAAGATGCCTAAATGCATGACAAATGGCTCATTTTATAGGCCAAAATTAGGAACTATTAATTTGTTGACTAATTGTTGAGTGGGCGGTCAACTCTTGACTTAGTGACAATCCTTATCTTTTTGTTTGAATAAAACATTGTTGATAACATTAGAATTTGAACCAACCTTGCTCATGAAAGTTTTAAGAAATTGTCTTAGCTTTTTTTAAAAAAAAAATTGAGGTCATTTGAACTTTTAGAACTCAAGATATGGGTTGAATATTGAACAGCAGAATTCTATATTATTGCTAAGATTTGAACTTCCAAACAACAAAATTAAGTCTTACTTTGTATAGACATTTTAGGCCTATGTCTTAGCTTTTCATCCATATAAGGCAGACCTAAATCCAAGTTTTATTGCTCTAATTATGATCCAATTACCGAATAATGTTCTAATTTGGACTAAACTAATATCTTTTTTTTAAACTCCACCCTCTCTTTGTCCTTTTAATTTCAGTAATTCAACTCATTAATCAATCTTTTCATTTATGTGATAGTTTTACATTTAGAATGAATATTTATCATAAATTAAAGGGATCTTATGATATCAGTTTTTTTTTATTATAAAACATGTTCTAGTTAAGGAGTTATTGATACTTCAAATGCAAAATAATGATATAAAATCTTAATAAAAATAAACTTTTAAATACTAATCAGTAGTCAACTTTAATGACCTTTGAGTTGAGTTGGTGGCATGTTTTAATATAAGCATTCCAATAAAAAAGACTTTTATTAAACTCTTTAAAATAACCTAAATGAAGGACAAGTCTACAAGGATATATCTTAAAACATGTAATGAGGAAATACTTAAAGTTAAATAATTAATTGAATAGGTAGCTTCATAATCCCTTATTAATGCGGTGAAGGAAAAACCTTACGGGGAGAGTGGTATGCTTTACCAAATAAAAGATTACTAATGGTGAAGCAAACTATAAAAAGCCACATTCGAGTAGAAGAGACAAGTATGGTACATAACAGTCCTTCTTTTTTATCAGGGATAAATAGCTAGAAAGGTCCCTCAAATAAGGTTGCTCACCCAAGTAAAACCGCTCTTCCATAAGAGATAACAATTATAAAAGGAGTTGAAGAAACCACTTAGGGAATGTTTGAGTTATCCTAAAGCATGTGTTTTTTCATTGTAGACTTCCCTAACTAAAGTCTTTACAACTATCTAAGGTAAATAGTTTGTTAGACATCCTTCACCCATGAAGTCTCCTCCTAATAGACGCACATCTAAAAAGTACTATTTTTTCATAAAAAAATTAGACATGATATATAGGACTAGTATGTCTTAAAGAAAGAAATTGAAAGATTGATAATTAAAGGTTACATTCATCAATTTCTAAAGAAGAATTTTCATTCTAAACAGAATAGAAAAGACCCTAGTCAATCCACTACAACTTTATTTAAGATTAATATAATCTTAGAGGGAACCTCTATTGGAAGGGTTCTAGCAATGGAAAGAGAGATTGTAGGAAACAAACCTTCACCATCGCTAGATTATTGGTTTAGTGGTATAAACCAATAGTCTTTATTCTTGAAAATGAAAAAAAAAAATATTTTCATATGAGAACCCTTTTATCATTTCCACTTTTATCTCTAATCATATAGTATATTGAGAACTAGTTGATGCTGATAATGTAATTAAGATCCTCTTTGTAGAATTTATGGCCTAAATAGGAATCTTTTCTTTAAAACTAAAGCTGATAAAAACTCCCTTTATTGGTATTGAGGGTTCATGCGTGCCAATGAAAAGTGCTTTAGAATTACATGTTGTAATAGACACCCCTCTAAAATGTGTTTCACTTTATTAAAGCTTTATGATAATGGATATTGCATTAACTTATAATCTTATTTTAGAAAAAATCCCTTTTACATCAAATCAATTTTGTTATCAATACCAAATACTTGATTTTCAAGTTCCTAACTTAAAAGGGAGTAGCCACATCATGGGGAAATTAGACAACCTTAAAACAATGTGTCACTACTTGCTTGAAAAGTAAGAAAATATTGATATTAGACTATAAAGGGTCATTAAAGGAAATAATAAAAATAAGAACCGAGGCTACAAAGAAATTGAAGGATATTTGTTTAAGGGAGATGAATAAGTGACACGACTAAAAGATTAATGTCTTATTTCAAGTGCAAGAGTGTCGAAGTAATATATAACCCGACAAGACCGGTGACACGACAAAGAGATTGATGTCTTCTCCTAAGTGCAGGAGTGTCGAAGTAATAAATAACCCAGCAAGACCGGGGTCGAACCACAGGGAGGTTATTGTACAAATTATAAATATCAACAATACAATAACAACAACAACAACAACAACAACAACAACAA